>WEKY01016339.1:72878-164580 GCA_013390045.1 Picathartes gymnocephalus | reverse complement strand
GTAGTTTCCAGGGTCCTCCTTCTGGCCCCTCTTCAAAACTGGGGCAACACTAGTCCTCTTTTGGTCAGTTGGGACCTCTTCAGATTCCCAAGACTGCTCAAAAATCAAGAGAGGCTTTGTGATGGCACCAGCCAGCTCTTTGAGGATTCTTGGATGAATCCCACCAGGCCCCATAGACTTGCAGGCATCCAGCTGGAGCAGCAGATCCTTCACGTTTTCAGGGTCAGCTGGGAGTTGATCATTCTCGCAGTCATGGTCCTCCAGCTCAGGGCACTGAGACCCCCTTGGTCTGTCATCTATGTTGAGGACAAAGGCAAAAAATGCATTAAACACATCTGCTGTGTCCCTTTCAATGTTTGTGAGGTGACCATCTCCATCTTGTAACAGGCTGATGTTATTTTTACACTGCCTAGTGCCATTAATACATTTGAAAAAACTCTTTTTTATTCCCCCCCACAGTTCAGGCCATCTTCAACTCCGGTGGAGCTATGGCCATGTGAATTTCCTCTCTGCAGTGGCTATCAGCATCTCTGTATTCTTCTCATGTCACCTGACCTTGCTTCCACTGGGCATGCACCTTACTTGCAAAAGAAGATTCCTGTTCAGCCAAGCCAACCTTCTGCCTTTCCTGCTTGACTTCTGACATTTAGGACTTGCTGCTCCTGTGCCCTTCGGAGGTGATATTTAAACAGTGATCAGAACTGATGGACCCCAGCACCAGCAAAAACATTTTCCCAGGAGTCTTTGCTCACTACTTCCCTGAGCAGCCTGAAGTCTGCTCTCCTCGTGTCCAGAGCTGAGGTTTTTCTGGCACTCTTCCTCCTGTCAACAGAGATTTTAAACTTGATCTCTTTGTGGTCACTGTGGCCAAGATGGCCACCAACCTCCTCTGTGCTTACAAGATCCACTCTATTACTAAGCAGTAGATCAAGGAGGGCATGTTTTCAAGTCAGCTCCCTTAGGGCCTGTTCCGTGAAGTTGTCATCCAGGTTTTTTAGGAACCTTCTGGCTTGGGTTGTAGCAGCTGTGTAGATGCTCCCAGCTGCAAGCTGAAATCTCCTGTAAGGACAAGGGCAGTTGACATGAAAGTGCCCCTTAGTTCCTCAAAAAATAATTCATTGGAGTCATCATGCTGGCTAGAAGGTCTATAGTCAGTTCCCATGGTGACATCCACATTACTTGTTTGTCCCTTGATTCCTGCCCAGAGGTTCTCAACTGTGCCATTGCCAGCTGTGAGCTCCATACGTTCTAACCCTTCTATTACACACAATGCCACCCCTCCACTTCTTCTGCTCTGCCCATCCCTCTGAAGAGCCTGCAATCATCCAATACTCCAGACACAGGACTCATCCCACCAGGTTTCACTTATACCAGTGGTGTCAAATCTCAGGGACTGGGCCAAAGCCTCAAGCTCTTCTTGTTTGTTCCTTCTGCTGGATGCATTAGCAGGAAAACACTTCAGGTGTGGTACATTGTAGCCAACACCCAGTGAAGCCGACTGAGGCATCCTGTTAGTGCTCCTTTCTTAAGTTTTGCAGATGGCACACTATCCCACTGCTCATCACTGGCAAGCCTGGTTTTGTCCCTTGTCGTCCAAGCTAGTTCAAAGCTCTGTCAATGACCCCTGTTAGCTCCTGTGCTAGTACTCTTTTTGCCCCCTGAGAAAGGTGCAAGCTTGTGGCTCCAGAATTCATGGGGGGAATTCTGTGAGCAGAGAGAGGGGCTGGGGGTTGGATCAACTCCATCGTCCTCTGGGCACCCACAGCAGCAGCAACAGTAGCATTGCAGTACATGCAAGGTTTGCACAAAGCATGCCATGATATTCACTGCAATAATTGCAGCAGGACAACTCTGTCCTGCAACCAGAAGCTCAAGTGAAACCAAAATTCTGCCTTTCCCAGAGCCTGCATCCCCAGGTGCTGAGCACGGTCTGCTTCTTCATAGCAGCACAAAGTAGCCCTGATGTTCAACAGCCTTTTCTGCAAAGTGTAATTGCTTTCCATCCCCCCTGTCCCATGAGAGCTGACAGCACAGCCGTAGCATTTAAAATACAGAGCTGAGTCTGACCTGCAAACAGAGGGTCTAATGTAGTTCTGGAGTACTCAGGGAAAACTGTGTCCATTTTAATGAGACATCACAGTTAGATTCGTTTTTAGGATTCTTTTAACAGCCAGACTGCAGAGAGCACTTTTAGTCCTGCTCTGTTGTAGGGTCCCAGGAATGTCTACTTCATGTCATGAGGAAAACATGCCTTCCCAGTAGATGAAGGCTAGGAGGGTTTCAAGATATATTTCAGCTGATTGGATTTGTCTGTAAGTCAGATACAAGCATGATGAGAGAATATTTGTGAGAGAAAATGAGATGCAATTCACCTGTAGATTGTAAAAATGGAGATTTAACTATCATGCAAGTGTTCATTCCAGGAGCTCAGTATTGGAGCTAGTATTTTCCTAATCACCACTATTCTCTGTGTACTCTCCTTCAGTGCATTGCATTCCCTGGAAAACTGATACTGGCTCATGAATAGGCAATTACTTGTTACCTCCTTGTCCTCCTGGCTAGAGGAAGGAAAGGAGGAAGGTGCCCCGAGGATGCCTTTTCACTTCGGGAAACTGGTAGCTTGCAAATGCAAATAATTTTTTTGTTTTGTTTTGTTTTTATCCTTCAGGAGACTCCAGGTAGAAAATACTTTAAGAAGCAGCCTAACACAGGCTTGCCTGCAGAGGTTAGGAGTGACACGTATACATGCTGAAGTTTTAGCAACAGTCAGGGATTCACCAGGTCTCAGAAGATCATGCAATCTGAAGGACATCCCTAGCAGTACGTTGAGAGAGACCAACCATGGCTTACCAGAAGAATGGCATGGAGTATTAAAAGGGGATGAAGGCGCTCTGAAGGGCAGCCCATGACATCACCATCAGAAGATTGGTCAGCTGACACAGTGAGAGGGTGCAGGGTAAGCGTTAATGGAGGGGAACGACCAGATCCTGGGGAGTGCATGGGGACCCCACATCGTGCTTTCTGGCCCACAGAGGCACAGCACTGGGGGCTTGCCCTGCTTTCAAGTGGCAGGCTGGGGCAGAGGAGCATCACTGCTCCTTGCCAGGAGCAAGGCTAAATGGCCATTGGCTGTTTCCAACCTGTTGCAAAGCACTTTGCCCTGGGAGTTATTATATACCTCCAATGCATTCTTTTATTTGCATTTTCTGCAGAGCTAGCTTGTGAATATGGGGGAAGAATATTTTCTTTTGGTTTGCAGCTGGTATACCTGGAGGTGTGACTCCTTGCTTTGGCAATCCAATAATAAAATATTAAAGCTTTTATGTTTGTTATGTTAACAAGCTGTGGTGTTTGTTTTAGTTTAAGGCTTACATTTTCTATAGTTCAGCATGAAGCTCGCTGCACTTTATGAAAAATTTAGAAAAAGCCATCGGCTCTTGGTGCTCTGTTTATGTATTTGTCTTTCAATCCTTTATTAAAGTGCTATTAGAAAATATGAAGTTGCATAAAAGAACTTGGATCTCTTTATGGTAAATATGCTGAATGGGATTGCCAACTCAATGAACCTTTAAAATACATTTATTAACCTGCTTACCTCTCTGAAATTTATGTGCGCTTTATATCCAAGCTTAATTTAATTTCCATATTAAAACTGTTATCTGTAAATATAAAGGGCATAAACTCTCCCTTTAAGAGGGAGAGAGTAACAGATCGAATTGTATTACATGCTAGTAAATGTTATTTTTCTCAAAGAAATTAATTTAAATAAATTGCAGAGAAACCTGCAGAAAGAATTGGGGAACTGAACCTATGCTTCTTCTAGAAAAATATTTGTGGCACTTGTGTTCTGGAAACATCGTCTATTATACAATAATTGGAAACTCCAGTGTATTTAGTAAGGGGCCCATTTTTAGATACAATAGATTTACTGGTGATGTACCCAACAGACTGAAGGATGGTTGAAAACAAAGTCATTTTCCCAGCCTGCAGAGAGTCCTGGCTGAATCTCAGAGCCCATTTGCTGTCAGATGACTTTCAAGAATTTTTAAATCTATCTTTGACATTGCAAGGGAAAAAAATATGACTGCCCCAAGCACTGAGCCATAGCTTTATTAGCAGGTTGAAGACTTTTCTCACTGAACAACTAACATATCTTTCAATGGCATCTGCACAGATACATCCTGTGGTGGTTTTGTCAAGGTGTCTCATTTGCTCAGGTGAATATTCATCAGGCTCCAATTTTTCTATGCTTGTCTGGTCTCAAACTGCAATGATTGCTTTTTTTTAATGATTGAAATGTGTTTTCACAATGTTGAGTGAAACCTAGAAGAGTGGTGGCTCTTCGTACAGTCATCACTTCCCTCTTATCCCACGGCTGCCAAGAATCTCAAATACAACTGCACCTCCAGTGCAACAAGGAATAAAGAAAAGAACAAGGTCTGCAGGTCATATAAGAGTGGAGCAAGGGCAGCAAGTCAAAACAATGAAGGTATAGGTTGATTTTTTTTCCTTTCCACCATTGCTCCTATAATTTAACCTGACATCCAACCTGACAAGAAGGAAAAAGCAGAAGAGTTGTGTGGTTGAGAAAATACATAGAGGATAGATAGAGGAGTTCTCTCCAATCACAAGAGATCTAATAACCCACCTATGCAGCAAAAAGGGAAGAGATCCCATCATCCTGCTCTCAGCTGCTGGGCTGCTTCTGGTTTGTGCCCTGGCCTTGCTGCCTGGCATGTCTCTGTTTATTCACTTGAAAAGTCTCATCACCGTAAGCACAAGCAGAGTGCACTCCAGGGATATCCTCTCTGTTACTGCCAAACCAGACTGATGAGAAGTTCAGCCCTTCTCACCTAAGATCTCTTTCCTATCCTCTTGTCATTGCAGGCAGATCCAGTCCATAAGCTCAGCTGTGTCAGCTTAGCAGCTCCTTCTTAACATCAGCACTTGTCAGGGAAATAGAAAGTGCACATTTCCTGGTGCTTAGGACCAAAAAGGATCCTCTGGTCCCTCACTGAGGTCCATCAGAGGAGTCTCAAGCTAGCCTCCATGGTCACCAGCAATGGACTTTCCTGCTGTGACTGGGGCAGGATTTCTCATTCCTACCTCCGGGTTTTGTAAACCATCGAGAGCTCTTTATAGGGGGAAAGCAGCCAAAAACCTGCTAATCAAACATCCAGTAAATTCAGCTCCCAATCTCCTTGTCTCAGCTGCTCAGGAATAGAGGGCTACAAGGAGCATCACTTAGGTGCCATTAAGGGCACAGCTGGCAGGAAATATCTTGTCGACTCTCATAGTCTGGAACTGAAATGGATCAACTTGGGACACTCCAGAGCATGTAAAGCCCTGGATGACTCCGTTTGTTGTACAGCAACAGCAGTTCTTTACAAGGGGGAAAGATGTTAGGGATGCAATTTCTGTTTCAGAAAGGTGATATACTTGACAACTTTGTCCAGAAATATGTGGGGTAGCATGAAATTGTGAATTGCCATTTATTTTTCCAACTTATTTTGAATATAGACCATCAGAACAGCTTTGCAGTTAGGCAGAAGTTTAAAAGCATTTTATCATATGCAATAATAAAGATACATCTTTAGCATCTTGTCATGTAATCAGAGGAGATAGCCTCAACCTTGACTTTCCTTCCAGCAGCGCCTCCTTCCCTAATGGCATGTTTTCTTTGTCCACATTTTAAAACTGAAGTGCTTAGCTGCAGAGACCAGTAGAAGCAGCCTCCATCATAAGAAGGAAGCAATAAAAAGACTTAAGGATTTGGATAGAGAGAGAAAGAGGCCAAAAGGAATAAAAGTAATTTTTTAGTATAGTTAAAAATAATTTTACTGCTTTCTTCTTGAAACTGGATTATCACATTTTAGATGCAACATTTTCAAACCCATTTCTCATGGTGTTTTCAGTCTTCTGGCCGGGAAATATGTCTCAGCTTCAAGGTAAAGTCTTATGTATCTTATGCAATACAAGTTAATTTATTTTATTCTCTGGTTCCTGAAGCTCAGGTTTGTTAAAGGGGAGGAAAATCAGTATCCCCAACTAAATCTGGATGCCCAGTATCTAATTTTCATAAGCTTGTCTGTCTCTCAAAAGCTCAGCTCAAAAGACCTCCTCCAGCAAAGTCTAGCTATAAAAATGTGGGACTTCAGCAGAAGTCCTACAAGCTTCAGCAGCAACTTCTACGAGCTGTGGGATTAAGGCCTTCAAGTGCTTACTGTGTTGCAGACTTCAATGCACAGACTCATCAGAGTTTTCCAGCTCTGGGTTGTTCTGCACATGCACAACAATCAATTAGCTCTTAGAGTTAGAAAATGCAGTGTTCTTACCAAAAAAAAAAAAAAAAAAAAAAAAAAAAAAGAAAAAAAAATTTAAAAAGCAACAGAATCTCAGGATTTCTGGAAGATTGTCAAAGCCTTCAGGACTGTTGGAGTGCAAGACTCTGGTGGTCACACTTTGTGGCTTTCCTGGTGTTCCCTGGGTGGTGTGATGGGAGCTGGCTTGGTGCTAGAGGGAGAGCACAGCATGGAAATTATGACAATCTAATCTGTATCTGCTTGGAAATATGTGAAGGGGTTGCCCTGAGCTGGGTGCCTGGCTTGCTGCCTGCCCCACAGGCTTCTCCTGCTCCAGGCAGAGCTGGGCAGGTTGAGTGGAGGAGGCAGCAACCCATGCAGCAATACCCATTGCCAGCCCACATCTCTTGGAGCAGGAGGAGGGAGCCCTGCTATACTGGTTTCCCTGCAGGCCCTGTCCCGACCTGACCCTTCCTCCTTCTTCTCCTAAGAGGTCCAGCCCACAAGTCCCCAGGAGGAGATGGTGCTGGTCAAAGGTGTAGGAGATGGGAAAAGCAGTGCCTTTGTGCATACTCAGCTCTCTGAGCACCTCAAATTCCTTTCAGCATCTCTTCATTACAATGGTCCCTCTGAAACACCTTGCACACATGTTCCTGTCCCTTTCCCACAATCTCTCTGACCTCCTTTTGCCCCAGGCTTCACCACAACGAGTCCACTGACTCTCTTCCAGGTCTTCTACTGCCCTTCCCATTATTCCTAGTCTTCTCTGTTTCATTTTAGCACTGGCATCAAACTACATTTTATTAGTCTGTGAAGAGCTGTATCCAGTTAGGTAAAATCAGTTATTTGCACTGCCTGAGAAGAAGTACTCTGCAAATAATTAGTTCTTCACGATTTTCTACCCAGATGATTCTGCACGGAGTTTAGGGCTCAGTGCTCAGTGTGGTCCTCAGTCAAAAGCAATTTCTGCTCCAGACTGGAAAGTGAAAATTCAGTACAGGCTCCATGTGAACCTATAAATCAGCCCAGGTTTAGAGAGGAGCCTTATGGACCTTTAAATCCACCAGGCTGCTGATCTAGATAAATGTATAATTTTATAGCACTTTCAAACAAGATCAGGCTTTCTGTTTTGCCTATGATCCTCTTATACAGCTTCAGCAGTAACATAAAGTCCCAAACTTGTGAAAGCTGTCGCTGAAGGAATGGCCTTATGCCAGCTTATACCATCTGAGATGAGCTCTGTCCAGTATATATAATAGCAATTAGAGTGCAGGGTGCGCTGTACATCTGACTAACTGAGCCATGGAATAATCAATAAACTTAATTACCTATCACAGCCTGCCCACAGAGTACACAATTTTAATTCAATTATAACTCCCAAAAAAATAATACATAGCAGAGCAGATATATTTATCACGGAGGTCTAAATCAGCTGTGCGTGTCAAGGCTGACACTTAAAAATGAAGACTTTATAGTTTCTGGAGCCCAAAGAAACCCACATAAAAAAGCACATTCTTTTCTTCTCAAAATAACTAAAAATGATGGGTCACTGATGGAGGATTCTTTGCCCAGAAAATGAGTCCAGAACCACAGTAAGCAGCACATTGGCTCCCCAGAGCTCTGAGCATAAAAATTAGAGATGGGAGGAATCACAAGATCATCTCCAATGAAGCAGCCAACAGACTCCTCTCTGCCTCCACTGCTCTGGTATCCAAGATGCAGCAAGTCAGGAAGATGCCTCCTAATCCAATGGGGCCAGAAACAGACCCCAGCCTGCCTAGCACAACATGAAAACCAAGAAACCTTGGTCACAGCTAAACCAAATGCAAAACCTTTCCATGTGTTCTCATATGAGAGTTTCTGAGTTTCTTCTTAAGGGATCTCATTCATGTGTAAATCTTCCCCTGAAGATAAGACAGTTTCAACAGCTGTCCCAGTTTTTAATGTTTGTGTAGCCTTTTCTGTGAAGTGTGATTTGGGCAGTCCTGTCTCTTTTCTTTCCCTGTCGTTTTCTCACAAACATCAGGAAGACCTTTTGCTGCCTTCCACATGACTCTGGGTGTGAGTAGGGGGGTTGGGGTAGGTACTCTTGCTCCAAATATGTCTTTCCTATGACAAATCCACAAGGATTTTACACCCTGAGGAGTTGCCTGACTAGCTGGCAAGAAGCATAAAGCTAATATCAGAAAAATTAATCAGGATCAACAGCCAGGGGATTTGCTGCATAACTTAAAACCAATGGGGTGTCCTGGTCACCAGAGCAAATAGTTTGGTATTGTAGGCACCATGTCCTATAATCATATTCACAAATGCATTCATGACCTGTTCATACCCTTTTGTTCTTGTGCAAGTGGTGTCCTTCAGCATAACAGCTGTTTTCCTTCCCTGCTGTCTACCTCCAATATGTTTATAGGCAGCAATCAGATCCTTTGTTTTGCCAGATTTAACAAGGCAAGATCCTCTTCCTCCTTCTAAGCAAGGCTGCGTGTTTCCTGTAGCATGTTCCTGGGTCTGTTTCAATTGATTTTGTCTTTTGTGGATGTGGGATACCACATTGGCATGGATGGATTGAGGTCTGCGTTCTACACCAGTGTGGATCTTCCTCTTATGTGAATTATCTGGTATCTGAATTACTTTGACTGTTTTTTTGCAACAGAAGTAGGTGGCTACAATCACCATTAAGTCCAGTTTGACAGAAATCAGCCCATGCCATGTCTCCAGACACTTTCCATCCCAATCCCTGCTTAGGTCCTTCCAGAAGCTGTTTGTCCAAGATTTAGTCATGCAAGGATGAGCTAATTCCCAAATTAGAAATGTCACCTTGCTTCTTTCTTCACCCTTAGGCAAAGCTTATTTCAAAATCCATTTTGGATCTCTGGCCTGGAATTAGATATCATTTGCTAGTCTCAGTTTTTGCTGTCCAGTGCCAGTCACGGCAATGTTGGAGGCACAGGAACATCCACCTGCCCTGAAAAGAGCCATGGCTGCCCCACAGCAGAGGAAATCCAGCAGGGCCTCTCTAACTGGCACTGTCTTTTCCTCCTAGTGTCTTAAACCAAAGCCAATTTTCATCCATGTTCTACTCCCACAGGCTTGGTAAGGCTCATGCAACCATATTCCTGCATCTCTCCCTGTGGAAAACTGCCTTTTCTGCATGGATCAGGTGTATCTTGCTTCTTCCTGGTCCCACTTTTGATTTGGCTGTGAGAACAGAGGAAGCTGAGCAGCTGTTTCAGCTGGAGGCCCTGGGGCAGGACTGCTGATAAACTCTGTCCAACGTGCCAGGAGGTGGAACAGCCAAAGGGCTCCTGAGAAAACAAAGCTGAGAGAGGTTTGTTCCCCACAGTCTCCACCTCCTTGGGACAGAGGTGGCAAACACCTGCTCTGTCAACTCACTGTGTAGTTTGGTTTATTTGCCTTTATAAATTCACCTTCATCAAGGGAAAACACTGTACTCCTGCTATGTATCAGCTGTGAATGAGGATATCAATATAGCTTGTAGGATTAAAAAAAATCACTAGGGCAAGATATAATTTTCTCCTTTCCCATTCTGTTACTTTGGGATGTAAAGGGATGTGGAAGCTACAGATTGTCTTGTCTTCACTTGGATGAAGCCCTCAGCAGCACTAGACATCATGGCTGGTGCAAGCGAATGGTGCACCGTTCTTACCCTCAGAAATCTCAGTGTTCTGTGGTACTGTGAAATCCTCTGCTTCTGCAGAATCTGAACAGTCATTAAAAAAAAAAAAAAAGAAAAGAAAAAAGAATTTACAGCCTTTTTGATTACAAATTAACCCCCAAACGTGAGCAGAGTGTAATTGATGCTGTGCAGGCTTCCTGCCAATCCTGGCAGCCTGAAACAATGGCTTGGACTTGTACAAAATCCACTGCCCTTGTCAAGACGCCAGCAGCACTATCAGGAATGCTCAGTGATAACCCTGAGCCTGCCACCATTATAGCTCCATGTTATCAGAAGGGGTGTGAGTTGAAGAGGAGCCAGAGTCCTATGGCAGAGAGGGAGTCCTTGCAGGGAAGGGATGGCAAAGGGAAGAAGGAGACTGGGGTAGGTGTCTGAAGGATTGGCATTGCCACCTCCTCTCTTGCCCAGCTCCCCTGGGGCTCTCTCTGTGGAGGGGGCCTCCTGTGTGGTTACACCTGGTCACTGGAGAGAGCCTAGGGCTAGCAATCAGTTACTATGTGGGAGCCCTGTTACTCTGCCTGTTCCTGCTTCCCTGTTTCACTGACACCAGCAGGACATGGTTGCACGTCCACAGTTAGGACAAAGTCTGATAATTATAGAATAACCTGGAGACAGGGTTCCAAAGATGATCTGAAAGTGTACCTGGTGGCTGGGACTTAGGGTCCTCTCCATTCTCTGTTACTTAGAACAAATATGCTCGGTGCAGATTAAGATCTGGGGATAGTCATGGTCCTTTTTAGATACTCTAGAAAGAGTTAAAGACAGAGCAAATAGGGGAACCCAGAGAAGGGTTTTACATTGCCATTTCTTTCATTTGTTCATCTTTCACCTGTAGCAAGTAGTAAGGAAGGAGATGAAATCAGGGGAAGATCTCACTGGTGAGAGTTGAAGCATGTGTGTCTAAGTCCTTCCTGGCACCACATGCTGTCCCAAGAGAGGTACAAGAAAAGGAGATGAAAGGGGCAAGAAGTACTTTGAGCAATCTGTAGGAATCGGAGGAAAGTTGGGAAAAGGGATATGATTACTGTTATGTTTGGAAAGATTTTGTGCTTGGACAGTAGCAAAAAGACTTTTAAGTAGAGAATTAGAGAATTAGAGAAGACAGTCTAGGAAATGCATTTTGTTCAGAAGGATTTTGGATAGCACGTTATATGGGAGAGAGGCTGAAGGATAAGAGCAGTGGTGTGGAGCCTGGGATGGCTACTCTGTGATGCTCTCAAAGCAGAAGCAGCTGGAGGTGTCTCTCAGCTGACTTTGGGCATGAAGATTCAAAATATGTCCAATTGCAGAAAAATAAATGTGTTGGATATGTGACGGGAGAGAGAAGAGTCAGACCTACCCAGCGGCTAGCAATCTGACAACAGATGAAATGGCTGGGAGACATTAGTCAGATTTAAAAGAAATGATGTGAAGAGACCTGCAAATAAAATTAACCTGGCGCTTCTGCTCTCAGATACAATGATATATTCATGGTGATTACAGTGGATGAGCAATGAATGTTCAGTTTTTATATTTTCTCTCTTGACATCTATTCTGATTTGCAAATGATAGACCAACACTTTACTGATTAGACGATTATATGACTAACTTTCAGCAGGCAAAGAGAAATCTGTCTCTTTTTCTGTTTGAGATGGAAGAAAAGTCATCAGCACGGAAGATTTGGCATCAGGGCTCTAGTCTATTTTCAGCTGAATATTGAGAATTCTGCACAATCTCAGCACAGTCCATCACATTCAGATTTTTTCATGTTAGACTTAGCAAGTTTCATGGCACTGATGGAATGGAGGAGAATGCGAGAATTATTAATGTCAGCAGGATTATGTAGTGCCTGTTACCTACCTTCCGGGAATAACAGGAAACATTGCTGACACACAGTATAATTTTATTTATTTTTCACTATTCAGTCTGTTTCCAAATTGCATGAATCTCACTTGCTAAGGCTGAGATGAGAGGCAGGATGGTCTAGGGAGTGAAGGGGAGGAATCTGTGCGTAGATATTCTGTGTAAGATGTACCTCACTGTGATGTCTTGTGTGAGTCCTCATTCCAGGTGGGACTAGCCCCTGCTGCTTCATTTGATATTTCTGCATCATGTCCCAAAAGGATATGCATCATTTGGAAATCCTCTGAAGGTCCTGAGGATAGCTTTACCCCTGCCCTGGCCTCTGCATGGCCATTACATATTCAGTAGTCACGAGTTTTCCTTTTACTTTTCCATACAATTCCTCTTAATATCATTTTGAGCATCACAGCTGTGCTGTGGGGCTAAGCTCGATAATATTGTGAGTACAGGCTGGGATCATATGACAAAATACTCCTGGATGTGCCATGGGCATAGGACTGTCAGACAGAAAAGTCCCTGCTCCTGGGTAACATCTACAGTCCCAAGAGTGTGGTGTGAAGGAACTGGGGACAAATGAAAGTGTCCATGTGGGAATGTAAGACAGGGACTGGGGGGCAGAGCAGAAGGAGGAGCTGTCATCCTTCCCAGTCCTTCTGATGAATCAGCGCCAAATATTCAACCCCTTCAAAACCCAGTGTGTTGATCTGGGTTTGTGCCATTCCTGGAGAACTAAATGTTCCAGGTAAGTGCTATTATTAGGTGTCCTGCGAGCAGAGGAGCAGAACAAGCAAGCAGCCAGCTTTGTAACTTACAGATACTGAATTTAAAAAGTCAGGAAGGACAGAAATGAGAAAGACTGGGAAAAGGAAATGCCCTTTCTGCAAATGCAGAAGCTGCCCTGACAAAGACATGCATATAAAGTTGGCAGAGACACAGGGTAGCATCAAGGTTTGAGCTTCAGCTTAAGTGATCTGACTTCTGGATCTGCAGAGAGCAGCACTGCAGAAGAGAAATGCCTTGGGATGCCACAGAGCTGTACTTTCTGCTTGGTGTGAGACTTGCACCTAGGAAACCAGAAAAGATGCATTGGCAGCAGTGAACAGGGAATATTTCTTTGCTGTTTCTTGTAACACAGAGCTGGTGTTTCCCCTGAAACAAGCAGGCAAATGATCTAATTCTCAATGTACATGTCTGGTTTTTTTCATCCAGTGCATCACTAATGCACTGAACAGACTTTAATGGCCATCATATTTAATACGTGATGATCCAGGTACAATCTGCTGTGGAAGCAGATGAGGCAGTTTCTTGGAGCCTGTTTCCAGTCTTTGTTCCCTCTGAGTTTGCTCTGTTTTTTATTTGTGTTTGTCCCAAGTGTGTCAGCATGAGAACAGATGAGGGTGGTGAGGCAGAGCAAGCAATTCTGCTGAGCCTTTGGGACTGGTGCTCGTGCTGTGCTTTGGAGCGTTTCCTCTGATGTCCTATACTCATTTCAGAGGCTGGCAGAGCTGAACCTAACCCAGAGCCAGCTCCTCCTATGCTGTCTGTCCATCCTCAGCCTGCACGTGCCACTGCTGAGAAACTGGCCTCTGGCTGAAACATTTGGGGTCAGACTGAGCAAAGTTGCTTGAGAAAAATCAGACCAAGTTAAGGTTCTAGACATCCTCTGCCTAATGTTTCCCTCTCAAGCAGTAGCAAGCTCAGTTCTAAGTTTGGTCCTGAGTCTCCCTAGATATCCTCCAGACCCTGAGCTGACTGACAGAGAACACAGCTCCCGTGTAAGCCTCAGGTTAATCGAGAAGTACAATTTGGCCCTGGAGGTGAACAGTCTGGCAGCTGTGCTGCCTACAGGGATAGCACAAAAGGACTTGGAGAAATTACAGAAAGGATCCCTTCCCCCAGCAAGCCTTACAGCAGCTGCTGGCTGCTCAGCTGCTGCCCAGGCAGCAGGCAGCAAGCCTGCAGGAACTGGGGATAAGGAGGGTAGACTCTAGGGATGGCTCACATAGCTCAGGGGTGTGGAGTCCAGCATGCAGGGCTGCTATGGCTTGCATGTGAAAACAGGCCTGGGGAGCAGAGGTGTGAGGCTGCCCTGTGCCTTATGAGCTCACCTGCTGGCCTGACAGTGCTTCTGACCACCTGCATGGTGCTGACAGCAAGGAGCCTGGCCTTGGCACCTCCCCACTCTGGGGTCAGGGGGCACCCCAAAGAGCTGCTGTAGGAGCAGAGGGCAAAGTAAAAATAGTCCCTTCCCATCTGTAACCTCAAAGTGTAATACTCCCTGGTCGCCAGGCTGAGGACTGTGCACACATAGACCAAAAGCAGAGTCCCTGAACTGGAAAGCAGAGATCCCAATCTTCTTCCTGCTCTCACAAAGCTTCCTGGTGACTGACTAAGCCTAATGGCATTAGCAATAATTGCTACTGCTTAATCAGGACGGTTTTAGGAAAAATTCTGTCTAATGAGAATCCATTTTGCATGTAGCAGGTAATTAAACTATGCTTGAACTGAAAAAAGATATATGAGCTCTGAACATGGCTTTCTGGAGAGGTGGTGCAAAACAAAGGCAAAGGTGTATACTGTGCCAGCTGTTTCTACCAGAACCTGCAAGGATGAAAAATGAGCCCCTTCACAACCCATGCCACTGCACCTTCCTTAGATGGTGATCTCTGTGTGAGTGCTCACGTATGTGTGTGCAGCTGCATCAGAGAACTACACCAGAGATCAGCAGGAGGCCTCATGCCTCACTTGGCATGGAGTAGCAAAAGGCAGTGCAGTGACCAGAAAAACCTGCAGCCCACCATTTACATACTCCAAGGATCCCTGCATGAATCTGAGAGGGAAGAAATAACTGTGAATTGAGGGATTATCTCACATGCAGGACAAAATGGAGGGGAAAAAAAGAAGCTGTTTTCAGTTTTATTATCTTTAATGTCCCTTTCATTGTTGTGCTCTCCTATGACTCCACAGTTGCTCGTTTTTCTTTTTTTGTTTGTTTGTTTGTTTTTGCATTTTTTCCCCAGTAGAGAGTGTGGGATTGGCCAAGCAATGTTCTGACTTTGGGAGAGGAAGATGAACTGGCTTTGGCACAGATCTACAATTCTTTTGTGCACATCACAGCACCTCTGAAGAAAAAATAGAAAAAATGCCCTTCCTCACCAACACCAACAGTGGTAGCTACTGACAGAGGAAGGGGGAAATTTCAGGGAAGGCAGTGGCTTTTAAATGATGCATACAAAAAAAATCAGATTTAGGTTATACTCGCCTTTGAAGCCCCCTCATCCTCTCTGATACTGTCTTTCTAAGCCTTCCATATCTCTGGAGACAACATTTTAAACCCACAAAAATAGACATGGCAATAAGGAATGGCTAAAATAATTTCAATCCTCTCAGCTCACACTCCTCAGGAATCTCAGAGGCTTCCACCCCTCAGCAGCAAATACCTCTGGAAGGCAGCTCATACCAGCTCTCTTAGGTGTTTGTAGCTCAGGGAGATGGCCAAGATGACCAAGACTTCTGGAAGTGACCGCTTCTCTCTGCCAACATGATGGAGGAACAAGAATGATCAGTTTAGATTAGACACCAGGAGAGAGATCGATCTTGCTGAACTTTAAAAGCCTGTATCATAATGATAACGGTCTGGATTCTCTTTATAGTTGATGGAGAAAAAGCCATTTCTACATGTGATTCGCTGGATCTCTTTTAGGCATATTTTTTAGGGTGAGATGTGCTTACGCATCAGAAGTGCCTGTTTCTCTTCATTGCCTATAAAGGAGTCAGTATGACTCGTTCAGCTGTTGACGTTTGCACTGTAGGAATCTAAATTTGGGCAGATGAATACCATTTCCAACTTTCAGTCTGCTGAAGTTAGGTAACATGAATTCTACTGTGGGCAAGTGCTACATATTTGAATAGATGCTATTTTTTAATTCACCCTCTCCTTGCAAGACGACAACATCAGTAGGGTTATCTGTGGGAAGAGGAAACAGTGTGTGTCATTAAAACCAGAAGACATCCAAATTCTGTATTTTTTTTCTGGCACAGATTACCATGTGAGCTGCAGCAGATTTCTTAATCCCTCAGCTTTTTAAGCTTTACCACTATTCAATTTTCAAATGTTAGCTTGCAATTTAATTCCTGAATGTGCAGACAATACTTTTTAGCGCTTCACTGTTCTTGTTTTTCCTCATAACATTTTTATGTGAAACAAAATTTTGTGTCCAGATTCATTACATTTTCAGTGTTTTGCCTTTCCTGCCCTCCTCTGGGAAGTGCTATGCATTTCTTTCATAAATCTGAACTCTCAAGCCTGAAGAATGGCACTAATATTTAATATCAGAGCATCACTCCTTCACATTTGCTGGCTCTGAAAGGAGTATTTCATATTTTGTCTCCCTTTTAATTTTCTTGCTTTTCTTGAGTCTTCAGTTCTTCGATGATGTGTAGGGCAGTATGTTCTGTTCCAGAAGAAGACTTGGGAACAAATGCCTGCCAGAGAAAAGGCTTTTATTATCTATTGTGTGGGGGCCATTGTGCAAGTTTGACACCTATTTCTGCTTGGCTCACAGTTTCATCTAGGGAAGGTTCTTTCACTTTGGAAACTTGGGAAAGAACCATGGAGGGTAACTACTTCTTCCATAGATACAAACACTCACTCCTTACCCTGCATGGAAAAAATGTGACAAAAATTGTTGATGCTAAACACTGATTTAAAAATTGATGAATGAGGCTTAAAATCCACCAGAACAAAAACGTTTGTCACAACATTCACATCATTCTGTCTGAGTCTATACATTTCAAAGTGGGGCAAGCATCATTGCAAGCAGCAGCAGGATGTTCACCACCTCTGAACAAAGGAGCAGGGAAGCACTAGCAGTCCCTCAAGGAGCTCACATCTCACAGTGCAGCCCAAGGAGCAGTGGTGGTTGTCGCGCAACTGGGAAGGAACCCAAAGGGAAGGCACTGAGGTGTCTTGCTGAGGTCACAGCTGAATGGCTGGAGAGCAACTGAAGAGTTCAGGACAGCCTTTGAATGAACAGGAGTATTTTTCTGAAGAATGCACACGAAAGCCACAAACATGGAGAAAGCGTAGAACATGCACCCACAAGGGCTAAATTTAAAAGATGTGCTTAGCAGGGAACACATGCGTAGCATATGGATGCAGCTGATGGAAGAGTTGTTGGACTCCGTTCAAGATACCGCTCACGTAGCAGATGAACCATAAATTTAAGCTACACATGTCACATCCTTACGACTAAGGTTCCCTTTAGTCATGTGTGAATGCAGCTTCGCTGTTGGATCCTGGCTTGTGAGCTAACTCAGTCTCTGAGCGCAGTAACAGTGGTGGGCAGGACACAGAATGCAGAGGGATCCTCAGCTGCTCGTTATCTTTGGTGAGTTATTAGCCTGTGGGCTTTTTGCAGCCCTTACCTTGGCATTTGTTAGTCCTGGCACTCGCTGCCTAATGATGTCCCACGCTGTCCTTCAGCTCCTCAGCTGCTCGCTGACTGACAGGCCAGCTTCTTTAACATTTGCCTTGATACATTTTCTGGTATTAAATTAAGCTCCTTGAGCTGATTAAAAGCCTTCCAAGATTATGTCATTGCCAAGTCTCCTGTACACACGCACAAAGAAAACCATAAATAATAAAACCTGTTCTGGATTTCTCCAATAAGGGTGCTAGTATCTAAGTCTCTGCCCTCTGGCCAATTTTCTGTATTACTGAGCCAATTCATGTTTCTGATAGGTATGTAAGAGTGCCAGGTTATTATTCTTCAGCAATTACTTTTTGCTTTCAAAATCTTTTAATCCAAACTACAGTATACTGATGAAACTGGTAGAAAAGGTAAATATTTACAGAACAAAAATCAGACCTCCTTTCACTTCCATGTAGCACTGGAGCTGTAAGAGATTCCTTGCAGCTGCTGGCAAGCAATTAAAGTTTTAGATTTGTACTATACTTTTGGAACCTAATTTTATAAGCAGCTGCCGACAGTCCATTAATTTGAATCCAAAATGCCCTCTGAATTAGACTAGTGCTAAAGAAAGCATTAGTTTCCATTCCAAAATGGGCTTTATCACACATTCCTGCTTCCCCTTTTGCATATCTGTTTGACTCAAGGCGATAGAAGCATAGTATTTAAGTGCCAGTTATATTTTGGTAATATGCACACTATTTTAATGGGGAAAGGAAGACTGAATGACCTTAAACTTTGTTGGAATATGAAAGAAAAACAGACTTAAGCATTCATTGGAAGAATTTTCAGGGAGGTCTTGCATATCTCTTGGTAGGGAGGCTTTTTAACACTATGACTCAGATTTTGTGGATGTACAAAACCAGAACTAATTTTTATTTCTCTCTAATGGGCCTAAATGAAAGAAAAAAAAATCAAACATGTTCCTCTTTCTTAAAAGTGAGATTTCAGCCAAATACTGATATTTGTCACCAGTGAATCTATATTTTGGTAGCAGCCGGTGATACCACTCTGTGATGGCAGTTTCTTTCAGATTTGAGGCTGTATGGTAGAAACACAGATGCAGAAGCATCTGTGATATGATTTAAATGATAACCTGCTGTTGATGATGCTGTATCTGCTGCAGGATTTGGAGGTTTCTTTGGTGGCAGGTTTTGTTGCCGATCTTAATGTTAATGACTTGTGGCAAAGAGGTAATGAAGAGAAATGGCATGAATGTGAAAGTAAGGTGGAATGGAAAACACAGGAAAAGAAACTATCACTGAGCCAACTAGCAACAGCAGTGTTTTGGTTTCTTTAAAGATATTATACAGAGGTGAATATTAGTACCTCTGTGCATATGGAGCTTTTCCCAAAATCCAAAATGCAACATGGGAAAAGCATGAATCTTTTAGGTAGAACAGTGGACTGACGGGCAGAATGGGCTGGAACCATTCTGCAAGATATGGCATGGTCAGTGGCATAACATATTCATATAAATAGAAATGTTGAAGTTAAGAAATGAAAGGCCCTAAATGCAGAAGTGAGAAATTTTGACCAAACCATGAAGAGCAGTGGGTTGTGGTCAGAGATAAGTCTGAAAGATGACCTGAATAGGAAATGTTTTAAATTACCTTCAGGAAACTAGAACTGCCAAAACCAAAGGCGCTGAGAAACTAAGTGTTGATGGCAAAAGAAATTGAGCTTCCAGAAATGTATTATAGTGATGAAAAGGCCAAAATCTAGAGGTGATGTGGGAAGACTGAAGATAACACATAGAACAAAAGGAAATGGCCTCAAGTTGCCTTCGAGAGTTTTAGACTGGATATTAAGAAAATATTCTTCACGGGAAGGGTTGGCAAGCACTGTAGCAGGCTACCCAGCAAGGTGGTTGAGTCACTGTATCCAGAGGTATTTAAAAGACACGTAGACCTTTTAGCCACACGGTTTACTGGTGGACTTAGCAGTGCTGGGGAAATGGTTGGGTTAAATGACCTGAAAGGTTTTTTCCAACCTATATGATTCTGTGATTTGTGATACTGGAAAAATTTGGAAAGAAGGCAGAGATTCGTGTAGAGGAAAAGCAAGCATCAGTTTAACAATCTTGAGTTTAAGATTACAGCTATGCTATAAATAAGTCAGAAAGATAATTAAAGGTGTGGTTTTCATTAGATGTCTGGATTTGCAAAGCACTCCTGCAATTTCTCATCCCGAAGTAGCTAAAGGTGTGCAAGACCTGAGACAGTAGGAGATGGGCCAGAAAGTCATGTCTTTGTTGGACACATGGAAACCACTAAAAGTCCAAGGAGACCACAAAAATATGAAGGAAAGCTGAAAACCGGTAAAGGACTGTGTCGCAAAACCGTCAAAGTGGGCAGGTTTAAGAACACATGGCAGTGAAGTTTGAAAAGCAAAGAGGCAGAAGATGTAGTAATATGCTAAGGTGTTGTATTAGTCTGCCTCAAGCTAGTCAGAAAGCTTGTTCATGCATCATATGTACAGAAAGTTTGTATCTCACTAAATTCTCTTTTACTTTATTTTAAATTAAATTTGACCAAGGCGTACCTATATAATATTCATAATGTTTCCATCTGTCTGGAACTTTATACTTGCAAACCCTTAAAAAGAAGAAAACACCTTGTATTAAATTTTCCAAGCAGCCAAAATGCTGCTGCTTTTTTTTTTTTCTTGTTTATCCTGTGGTTTGAATTTACATTTATGTTTCTAAATTTACATATTCAAATCTTAATCTGAAACCTGTTTGGGACTGGGATGTCTCTTTTCATCACATTTCACTTAATGCAGCTACTTCTCAAATTGAGGCATCACCCCTGCAGCTACTGGACGTCAAAGGACAAAAAAAAATTGCTTGAAAGAAAAACTGAAGCCACATTTCTATTCTGCATTTGAGCTGCTGACATTTTCTCGATAACACCAAGAGATGTCAGAATACTGGCTGTTAAAGCAGTCTACGTTTGGAGCCTATTAAGCCACAGTTTGAGAGCGAAGGCAAATGTGAAGACTTCTGGTGGGACTGATATATACCATTACTTGCTATATTTCAATTTTATAGGGAAAAGGAGTTTCTCCCTACTTTTTTTTCTTTTTTCCCAAGAGTTACACTTAAAATCTGGCAGGTCACCAAGAGCCTGTAATTTCACTCTAATTCCTCGGTATATTCAAAGGTTACATAATACAGCCCTTGCCCTTCTGATGAGAAAAGCCTGGGAGGAAGTCTCACCAGAAGCCTCTTACTCTCTTATTACTGTCAGAGGCCACCATTAACCTGTCTTCTCCTCTGACACCAGTAATTCTGCCTCTTGAATGCTCCCACATTATGTTGCTCAAGGGGTCCAGACTGTCTGTTCTTGTTGCTAAAGATGTAGGTCCACTAAGTTCTTAAGAGTTACACTGGTGTAAGGTATCTGGAAGGAGAAGGGGGGCTCTGAGTGTGTGGTTCAGGTCTCTTGTACGCCATGTAATGCAACCAGAATGATCTTGGCCTTGCCTCCTAAGCGCTCTCTCATCTTCTTATGCAGTGGCAAGCGTAGGGAGGAAATTGGTTTCCTGTCAGCTGAATTCTCTCTGGAGCTTCTTGGCATGCAAAGAAGTCTGTCAGAACACCCCTCCAGAGACCACATTCCTGTCCCTCAGTCCTTGCTCCAGCTCCTCTGTCCCATGCCCAATAAGGGATGTCTCAGCACAGACCTCTCCCCCATCCACTGCACATGGCAATGAGCCTGTGACATGTTAAGAAAAACCATGAAGAATCGAGGAGACCATGACTGCAAAGAGCTATTTACTTTCAGAGCCAAGCTGCTTTTCTACAAAGCCAGTCTATCACGCTCTGCCACACTGACAGCCTTGGAAAGGGCTGGGTAGGGTACATATGGTCAGGGAGGGTGCATAGGGCTGGGCAGAGCTGTGCCTGGACTGACAGGTCCAGATGGATTCCTCCCAGACCTTTCTGGGATGTCTCTGCCTGCCTGCTAATCTTCATCTTAGGTTAACCGACAGCTGGTGGCATTTCATCAGAGGCACCATTCCTGTAGGCCCTCCACACCAATAAGACTCCTGAACTGTGTTGTGCTGGATAATGCAGATCTATCAGTTGCTTCCTTCACTTGTTCCCGGAGCCTTTTGTGTCCACCAGTTTATAGATTTACCTAAATAATATTTCTGACTTCAAAGATGTGTAAAAGCGTTTGAACATCCATCACATCTGAGCAAGAAACATTACAGAACAGCTTGTCCTCCTGCATAGCAGCTGGACGGAGATTTTCTACTGAAGCTCCTGCCTTAGCATACACTACCATTAGCATTGATATCCCCCACTTAGCTGCATCGGTCTGTCCTTCCTCAATAGCACTGCTCAAAGGTGGTAAGGGTGTGTATCTGCCTGAGTGGAGTTGTTACAGGGCCACATAGACCCTTTGCCAAGGCATGGGGAACTTAGAGGAAGAAAATTGAACAAGCAGAGATATACCACGAAATGCACATCTCAGTCTTGAAGGGTAAACCCAGGCAGGAAAAGCCCAAGAAGCTGAAATCCTTTGTATATGCCCATGGTAACAACACGGCTAATTGGAAGCTCTTTTCACCAAATTTAGTTTTCCACTGATGCTTTTCAGGAACTTATTCATCATTTCCTCAGTTTGGATCTTTGTGTTGTGACTTGTAGTGATGAAGGGTACGAGTGGTGGGGGTAGATAATGAGATAATGTCTTTACCAGCACTACTCAGTGCTGTCTTTACCAGCACCAGCCCTGGGAAGATCTGAGAGTATTGTAAGTGGCTGAAGCCTTACTGCAATAGCTATAGGCCTCTGATTAGCTAGGCCAACACCAACTTAAAATTCAGCAAAATGTGCAACTTCAAGAGGAAGACACAAGAGGCTGAATGTTTTTCACCCTAAGCAATAACATGCAGCTCTTCTCAAGAGCCTGCAATTATCAGCTTGTACTGGTGAGCTAGTCAGGAAAATAAGAAGCCCCATTCTCATCTCAGACTGGAATAATGAAGAAGGTAGTCCACCAAACTTGCTTCATCTAAGAGGTTCACGTGCAATGAAAATTAAGTATGAGACCTGTGCAATTTTAGGGTTTTAACTTTTCTCTTAGCTTGAAGGAAAAAGACTGTTTGAAAATCCAATAAATACGCTGGAGGAAGGAAGAGGAAAACATGTAAATATTCCAACAAGTAATGCAGAAGGAAAAAGTATTGCTCAGAGAAATGAGATTATATAAACCCCTAAATTACCTTCAAACATGTATTCAAGGACAGGTTTATGTTATTTTGCTCAGTCTGTTCTTTCTTTCTCTCTCTCTTTCTTTCTTTCTTTCTTGTAGAAAAGAGAACTTAAGACAAGAAAAGAGAATTCTTTCTATTTCTTTCTATTCAGATTTATATATCTATATACTAGGAAATATTACTATTTTTTATATTTGTATATAGGGGAGATTATTTTATTCAGCATTTTGAAAATCCTCAAGTCTGCTGTTTATTTCAATTATTTATTATTTTGCAAAGGGAATGAAGGCATGCAGAGCTCAGAAAAAGATCAGAGTCCTGCTCTCCGCAAGATTACTTTTTCTTCTTAATTCTCAGGGACCTGATTGAATTTTTCTCTGTTTATTATTATTTTATATTTCTTCTTCATGTTCTATTTATTTATTTATATTTATAAATGATACCACCACGCTAAGGGCAATTGTCCTCTCTGAATCATTCCTCTTGTGCCTGTGACATTTGTGCAAACCTCATGTCTTCCTGATGTGTTTCAGCTCTCAGTTCTAAACTACTTCAGGCCACTGTGTCATTTAATTTTTTACTCACTTGGCTAAGCATCCTGAAACCAACTGCATAATGTCCTATTTGACATTAAGCTTACTTTACAGTCTCTGAATTCTCTGGGGCAATAGCTATCTTTTGAAATTATCTGTAGTAGGGCCAGCATAATTGGGCCTCAGGCCTCAAGATGGGTCCCCAAGGCACTGCCACCATGCAGTGTATACTTCTTACAGCCAAGGAGAGGGATCACCACAGTAAGTGCTGAATTCTCTGTCCCTTGGCAACTTTCCTGCTGAAATACATTCTACAGCTGAACATGAGTTCAATGCAGGGGTAAGTGATGACATTTAAGGGCTTAAGGAGGTCAAAAGAGATGATCCAATGGTTCCTCCCAGCCTTCGATCCATCAGTCTATGAATATAGATAAGAGCAAATTAAAAAGCATCTCTGTGAAAAGGTCTCCATGGCCACTGCTTCAGGAATGCTGTGGGAGTTTTGCTGGAAAAATTCTTCAGGACTGAGGCTTGGCATAACTCCACTTTCAATGAACAGGCACAACCTCAGGGAGAATACATTCACCTGGGGTGGTGGAAAAAGATGTCTCTAGAAAAGTATCACCTTAACTAAGCAGGAGGTATGATGACTCTACTACTGATTTCAAAGTGGTGACACAAAAAATGAATCAAATTCCTCACGTACAATTTTTTAGGAGCAAACAACCAGGAATAGTGAAGAGCATGGATGAATTTTGAAGTAGTGACTGACTAGCTGTTGACCCTCCTTTAAATTCCCACCAGTTTTGGAGTTGCTCACTTCTGCTGGCTCTGGGTTAACATTGTAACTCAAAATAATCTGCAGATAAAGGCAAAAAAACCCCCTACCATCATTATGTGCGGGTGTGGTTCAGGCAAGACAAGGAGCAGGAATCCTAGACTGCACAGCTATGGAAAGCATGCTAAGTAAGGCAGGGAATGTGCAATATCCCCAGACACTCACCAGTAGATCTTTGAGGCAGAGCTGAACCTCACCTTGTTCGAGCCCAGAAGGAGATTCTCTGTGGAGAGCTGTGAGTCAGTATGTGCCTGGCTGTTAACTTCATGCCCTTGCTGTATCTTTGCAGTCTGCTGCCAGAAGCAGTGAATTACTTATGGACATGGTGAGAAAGAGCTGCCTTTTTCAATCACCCTACTTGCTTAAGCAGCAGGCATCAGCTGTAATTGGCAACAAGAGCAAAAAATAAACTTTAAGCAACCTCACCCTCGCACCAAATCCCTTCCTAAACATGTATTGTTTTGCAAGAAGATAATGTTTCTAGTAATGAAGCAACAAAGCAAATAGAGTTCAGTGCTCTGTAAAGAGGAATGCACTCAGACACACGTGCACTTGAGACTTGGAATAAAAATCTTCAAAAAAGCACTTCTTCCTATGCTTCCCAGTGATGGAGTGAGAAATCATTACTTTTAAGAAATTGTTTCATAATGCAAAAATACTAGAAGGTATAGTTTGACTTTACAGCACAAATTATATTCAAGCTCTGTTTCGGTCAAAAATGCAACAGGGAAGGCTAGAAATGTGAAACTGGTGTTTTTTGGCTTTGACTCAGCTCCCAGAATGACCCAGCAACAATTCTTCTTCATTTAGCATGTTTGCATTATTTTGCCACAGAAACATCCCTATTTCTCTGGCATGAGTTAATGAAAAATTGTTTGATCTTCACCTGCACATTTCTTCAAGGTCTGACTTGCTTCTCCTGCGGCTGCATGACACCTTTTCTGACTTCTACCTGTGTTGGTGTTGCCATTGCTCAGGGAAGCCAATAAAGACCTAAGTCTGGGTGACCTCAGGCTGCCCCAGGGAACTCTAAGTCTGCAGGAATCCCATGATGCAAGTCAGCTCCTGTCGTGGTTTAACCACAGCCAACAACTAGAGTACCACAGAACCTCTCACTCTTTCCCCACCCCTCCGATGGGAAGGAGAAGAGAGTGGGAAAAAAAAAGGTAAAACTTGNATGTAAGATAATAGAAATAGAGGAATAAACCCCAAGAAAACCAAATGATACACAACTGCTCATCACCCACTGACAAATTCCCATCCCACCCCTGAGCAGTGATCAGTAGAACCCAGCCAAGTCCCTCCAGTTTATGTATTGAACATGACATTCCATTATACAGAATATCCCTTTGACCAGTTTGGGTCAGCTCTCCTGGCCATGCTCCCTCCCACTTTCTTGTGCACCTGCTTGATGTCAGAGGACAGGAAACTGAGTAGACCTTTACTTAGGGTAAGAACTACTGAGCAAAAACATCAGTGTGTTATTAACATGATTCTCCTACTAAACCCAAAACACAGCAATGTACCAGCTACTAGGAGGAAAATAAACTTTATCCCAGCAGAAGCAGGGCAGCTCCAGACATCTCAGAAGTGCTGGCAAGACTGAATTTTGTTGCAGAAGAGCATCAGTAGAGCCACAGAAGGGTCCTGGAGAGTCACTCTTTCTACTCTGCTACGCCATGGGCTTCAGGAGAGCAAAGGGTGGATGACAGAAATTGCAGGGAAAACCTCAGGTCTTTACTACTGCAATTAAAAGCCATGGCCCCACATGTCCTGATTCCTCCAGCAACAGCTACCAGGCTGGCTCTCCAGGGCACTCACGCAGACAAAGGCGCTGCAGGAGCCTGAACTCACTCTGGCTTCACCAGCAGTCTGTTGCCATAGGCAACTGCCTATTTTGCCTATACCTAGAGCTGGCCATGAGCAGTATGCACAGCAGGATTGCTGTGATGAGATTAGCACACTTTATTATACTATCCCTGCTCTTATCACCAACTCCAGCTCTCACAAATTCAAGATAAGGAAATTTCTCTCATGTACTTACCATGGTCTTGAACAGGACTTGAGAGAGAAGCAGTGAATGCCATGGTATTCACATTTACATGGGAAAATTTAGGGAGTCATTGCTATTCTTGTTTTCAGGTCCTCTGAACCCTTCAATGTCCCGGTTCTGGTCTGGTTGCTTATCAGTTATCCCAGCTTGAGTAGCTTGAGGGTGTCCTCTGTGCACTAAGATAATATCAATATGGGACCAAGGCATCATAATCCCTTCAACAGCAAGCTGTAATATTTTCCATTCTAAATCACCCAGGAATAACCTGCTTTTTAGGCTGCCTTTAGCCTGTGTACCGCTTCACTTTTGGCAGTTGAGATAGAGAGCTACTTCAGGTGAGCATACCTGTTAACTTAAGGGAAGGTAACACATCTCTAAATATCAGTGAAAGCCAAAATAGGACTTACTCTCTAGAGAGTCAGACCAAAGCAACCAAATCACCCCATTTAACACACTACCATCTACCAGCTGAGCAGCTCAGCTGCAGGCACAGTGGCATTGTACTACCATGGCCTGCCTTGGGATCACCACGTGGAAATGGAGCTGGCTCTAATTTAGAAATAGTGAACCTAAACCCTTTCTTACATGTGTTTTCCACTTAGGTTCCTCACTCCCCAATGAAATACCTTAGTGATTCTGAGAAATAGCCCACTGAATGTAGCACAGACTGTCAGAGATAATGCTTTTAAACCAGAGAGGGATGTAATTAATTTGAAAATCTTGGATTTTAGATCCTTCAATTCTTGCATAGATTTAGAAGTCTGGGCCTCAAATTGGGTTCTCCAGATAGATATTTATGTAATATGAAATTCTGTTGCATTAAAAAACAAATACAGGTCTATGCTGACCTGACAATAACGTTTTTAATAATAGAAAATCATCAAAATAAAGGACAATGCAAATGCAGATGATTTTGTTACAGTAGATTTGATCAAACAAAACAGACAATCTAATTAACCAGTGATTAGATTAAGTAGAAGTCTCTGCATTGAGTGATGGATAATTAACTGGAATTGTATTTACTCATTTTTTATTGTACTGCAGAACAAGGCACATCTTTGCCTTTCTTTCCTTTCACTGCAGTCTTAATTAAACAAAATTATTCCTAATGTCTTACACAGCATATAGGCCTTCAAGTAAAGACAGTAAGTTGGAAAGGGAAAGCCAGCCCTATACAGAGATTTAGTTGTGGATCAATACTCTTTGGATAAATCTCATCCAAAGGAACAGTTACAACCCTGGCTTTTCAGAGCTGCTTGGCATTTACAGCTCCAGCTGAGTGGAATGTGAGATGCAGGTGCTCAGCCCTTTGGAGAGCCATGCCCTTATTGTTCAAACATAATTTATGCTGGAGAACAAGCAAACAAACATATTCAAGGCACCTCCTAATTTCTGCACCTGAGTCAATTAAAGACTTATTTTTATCAAGGCAAATGCACAGAAGGTGATGGTGCACAGCTGATCAACCTCTATAACAGAAACAGGTCTTGTACTTTGAAATCCTTATCAGAAATGGTTGTGGTGAATTTTAAGTATAGGCCATGTAAGAAACAGTTTTTTAAGATCATATAATTCCATCCTTTTAAGAAATGTGGTCTGGAAGATTGGTTTGGCTACCCATCACTACTAAGAAAACCTTACACTACTCAAGAAACCCTTTTGATAACACAGCTTGTCAAATATTAGATGTAATTTTAGTTTTTAAAGTATTTTATAAATTGTATATTTGCCAGAGGCTCTGTAGTATCCTATAGAAATTATCATAGCTGGCATTCATTAGGTTCACCATAAACATGGGTTGCATATTCCCACATACTATTGTTCTGAACACATAACAGTTAATTTGACGAAATATCTGCTGGCAAAATTTCTCTCCTAGCTGTGGGACTACTGTCTGTCTGTCTGTCTAGACACTCTTACTGCTCTCATTGCCATGGCACCTCAGTGCATCCAGACCCGAGGGTTTCTGAGGAGGAGTTAATAAGCATTATCTCTTGCTAGGTCTCTTCAGAGGATGCTTCTGCCAAACTGCAGGGGACAGCAGATGAGAGCAGACGAAACCAGCGTGATTCCTCGATGTGATGAGCTGCCTGATGGGAAAAGCCAGTAGGACAGTGTGGAAGCTCTGGCATCCCTTTAGCAGTGCCTTGCAGACAGCCTCTGGCCAGGTGGCAGGGCATTTGTGTGTTGGCTTATATTATGCAGGCATTTTTCTCTCTGTGTGCAGAGACAAGCAAAGCTAGAGTTACTGCAAGCTATGTGCTAGCGAGGATGCCAAGGAACGCCATGTGGAGGCGAGTGAATTCTGGATGAGAGAGTGGGTAAACAGAAAGGCTGAAGTGCCAGGGGTAGCCTAGGGGCATTCCCTTAGGGAACAAACAGCAACTGAGACAGAAAGTAAGGCCTCACTACAGCAACTAGCTTCTGGAACTGATCTAGGGTATCAGCTAGACTTTTAACAAAAAGGCTGGGTTGACCAAGTGATGCATGTGCCTGCAGTTGCTGTATTTTAAGTCTAAAATTTTGGTTCTGAAATGCCAGGCCATGAATTCACTCATTTACTTGTAATACCTGGGATCACTTTTATGGTGCAGACTTTATTTTTGCTGGCACTGCGTGCAAGCCAGCAACAGATAAAACCACACCCTCTCATCACTGTTGATGCTCAGGGCTTGGGTCTTGATCCCCATGATATTATTAAGAAAACTTCTATTGTCTTTCATGTGAGTAAGCTTTTAACTAATTCAACTTGTATTCAGTTCCTATTTACATCTGAACAACCACTCTGACCAAAAAGGACTGTGACTGTGGGAGCAAAATGTGACCTCTGACTTGTACTCTTTTAATAATGATTCTCACAGTTCTCAACCTCTCTGTCCTCACATGGAGTTATTGTACTTTTAACCTTTCTCACTAAAGTCTTTTCAGAGTAACAAAAAAATGGATGGGACTATATTAGAAAGTCCTGATATTTCTGTCATGAAATATTTAACAAGTACTGATGTTGAAAAGGCTGGTTGTCAGGAGGGTGTGTACCTCCTAGATAACATGGACAAAATAACATAATTGCAGCATACTGCTTTCCATGGACAGAAATCTCAGCTGAATTCCTCCCATCTTCCTCTTCACAAGGCCACAAAGTTTAAGAATTCCTTACAAGAAATAGGACAGTGTTTTCCAGCAGCCCAGGTGTATCCTGTCTCCATCTCACAGTAAAACCCAGACACATATCTTGTCCTCCTCTCCTACTCCTTTCTCCTCTTCTCTTCCCTTCTGGAAGGCCACGTACAGATGTAGGAAAGGCAGCCTCACTGTCAGCAAGGAAGGAGTTCTAGGAGATGAAGGAAAACTTCTCCAGTTTTGGTGGAAGCAAGGAACAGGGAGAATAAATAGATATGAAATGAGAAATGCCAGGCACCAGGAAAAGAAGAAGTACTGCCCATTTTTTTCCATCTCAGTGATGATATATACATGCAGACACTAGCCTAGGAATTGTGGGGAAACGCTAATGAATCTTTCTGAATTGTGTCTATGGCACTGATTACCACTGTTCCCTCAGAAGTCTCCAGTATTTATGATTTGGAGATGTTTTCTGCAGGCAGTGAAATATTAGTTGCTATTTAAAAAAATGTACCACATAACTACAGAAGATGGCATGTTCCCATTCCAATTAGAAGTGGATAACTGTAATATCTGAAGGAGCCTTGTGGATCATTTGTAGGTAAATAAGGCTCTTTGTAAAGGAATTTATGCATAGGAAAATGCATAATATACTTGTGAATAGCAAGGTTTTGACGTAAAATACTGAAGTAAAAGAATCACTATCCCATGGAGAAATCTGAGTTTGAGATATTTTTCCTAAAAGGATGCAAAATATATTCCTGGCAAATATTTCATCATGTTCTCCTTTATTGCCTGTATATCAATATGGCAAGCAGAACTTTCTACCTCAGAAAACTCTGTCCCTAGATTTTCATATTAAATTCACAAAAACATTCATATATGTCAATTTTTCATCTACAACCAAAACCTATCTTCCTACATTGACCATGCTTGTAGCTATTCCACAGCATTGAGGTCAGCTAGCATGAGCAGCTCATATTGCCTTAAAACAGCATGGCTGTTGCAAATTATATACTGGGAATGGCACTGTTCCCAGTAAACTACTAAAGCAGCTCAAAGCAAATGCTGAGGTGTGTCCTGTTAGGTTATGGAGGGGAAGTGTAAGGGCCTGTATTCAACACATACAGAGTCTTTTGATGAGTAGAGCAGGTGGGCAGATTCTAATATCCACATGTTGAAGGAGGCTGCTGAAAGGAACAATAAAGTGACTAAATCCATGCTTTTGTAGATTCAGCCCATAAGAATTTATGTAAAACTCACACATCATTTCCATCGTAGAATTAATACCATCTAATCAGCTTGAGCCTATAGTGTAGCAATATGTCAGGTACTTGGTATCCATAAAACAGCAAATGAACTTTAAATCAACTGAAAATCCTACTGATTTGTGAACAGAACTACATTTGGGCCCTCAGCAAAATATGTAACCATTTCTGCAGCTTCAGTTTTTTCCTGTTTTTGGTGAGGTGTTGATAGGACTACAAGGGCCACATTCAGGGCTTTGATTGAGCAGATATGGATCTGCTGTCTTGACAGAATTGCACTTGCTTGCCAGAGGTCTGATTCTGACCCAAGGTCTTTGTACACCATATTTATGTTGCTTTTTTTCGCTTAATTGTACACTGCTGAAAGATCTTTGAATAAACTTGTCTTATAGAAGAGAATACAAATATATGTGGGGTATGACTGCAGGCTTACAAGCAACAGAAATACCTGAAAAACCTTCTGTTCTTCTATTGATCCAAAGGAGTGCTTGAAACATTACTATGGCAACAATTCTTACCCAGTGGAAGGAGCACGCCATTATCTGTGCATAGGAACAAGACAAGAGGAGGTATTTTTCAGAACTAGTGCCCACCTCCCCTTGACCACTACAGATATGCTGACCTTCTGGCACAAGCTCCTGCTACAGGAGCTTCCAATGAAAAATTACTTACAGAGTTATTTATTGGTCCATGCACAGAGGATAAAGAAATTGTATTGACAAACAGAGTCCTGACACAGAAAACAGCACTGCATGGAGCTACTGTTTTCTAAAAGTATCAAACATCTTTCTTACCTCTTTTACATCCTCAGCTACTGGTGTAAATAAAAGAGACAGGGCTGCTCTGGCTCACTCTAAATGTTGTCTATGTCATATGGCTGCACTCAACCTTTCACAACTACAGTTATTAAGCCAGAAAACTACTGAGTATCTAATATCACTGTGTTCTTACTGACAATGAGTTCAGGCTCAAATACAAATCTGCTGGTGTTGAGTTCAGGCTAAAGTAAAAATCTGCTGGAGTTGTGGTAATGGTGTTATCTGGTCTATTAATTAGCATCTAAACAAATAAATTCAGCAAGAAACTATTTTGCATCATGTGGCTAAATTGAAAGTCCACATCCCATATGGCCTGAAGGCAGTGTTGACAGTTAATCATATTCCAGATGTTTGTAGCACTGAAGAAGCTCTGTCTGCTGCTCCTAACTGCATCTCTCATCCCCAGCTTCACATATGGGTAATTTTAAGAAGTACTGTGACTCTGCCCACCTCTCCTAACTCTGGGGAGGAGAGTGATACTGGCTACAAGTCCAGGCAGACTGTTCTTCCTGTAAATGGCTGAGAAAAGCGATTGTGTGGGAGATGGTGCCAAACGAGGAGAGAAAAGGAGCAGCCTGGAAGAAAGCTTCCAAATCTGCACTCTCACTGCAGAAACACTTTATGGTTGTCCTGAGGCTGGGAAGAGGAACAAGCAGCTGTAAGCTCTTTCCAAGCTGTTTGTTTGCCAGTCTTCTCTCTGGGCAGGCTGTGCAACAACCAGCTGCGAGAGCAACACAAGTAGGAGGAACAGCTCTGCCCACTTGGGAGCTCAGAACTGTTCCACAGGGCCACTAAACTGCACAAGCCAAGTGGGTGCTGCCCATTGCCATTAATATTTTTATCCCCTTTTTTTAATAAAAGCAGGAAGGTAAGAAGTGCCAGAGAAAAAGGAGGCAGAACCTGGGCAGAAGACAGACTGTAGAAAAAGACCAAGACTAGCACCAAGTATGTGAAGTACAAGACTGGCATGGGAAAGACATTGCTACTAACTAATATTGGGAAAAAATGTACAAAAAGCTATCCACAAGCCAGGTCCCAGCCAAAAAAGCTGAGTTCCTACTTCTGCTATAGCAATGGCAAAATCCTATTTCTTCTAAAGATGTATTTAATGCTGCTGTTCCTGGAAATTATTCATCTTTACTTCATGGCAACTCCTGCATCCCATCAGCAGAATGTATGTGTATCTGTGTGTAGATAGTTTTATTCAACACGTACATACACATAGACAGGTAAGCATATAGAAAATGTCTTGATGAAAGTAAAACCATAACACCTACTTAGATTTAACCTATTTCATCAGTCTTTTTCTATTACATAGTGGTTTATTAAGTAGTGACTTTTTTTCCTATTTCTAGGTGACTTTGGATCCTGAAGGCATAGAAATAGCTATTACTAAGGATATAATTATTATTTTGACAACATAATCTTTGAGAGCTTCATGAATGAACTTTATTGAATATATGATGATTCATTATCCATCAAATAGTATTTTCCCACTTATCCAGCTTTCTCTACCTTCAATATCTGAAAGCCCTCCAAGTATTTTATAAAAGAGATGACCTTTCTTCTTGCTTTTAGGGAAGTAGCTTGATCAGGTCAAGGAATTTCTTCCATGTTTTCTGTTGCATAAGTGAAAGTAGGTGTACTGGCAACAAACATTCTAAACCAAACAGATAAAATACATGAGTAGACTCAAAGGCAGGGAAAGTTCTGCTCATTTTCAACTCCCATGATATCAAATTTCAGAGCCCAGGCCCAGCTCTGCACTCACAAGCAATCCCATGTTGGCTGTTGGCTGGGTTTCTGAATCCTGGGGAAATGCAACTGCTGACAGAAGATGTCATCACTGAGGAGGAAGTTCTAGCCCAGATAGCCTGGGACATCTGCAAAGGCTTCCTGAACACCAAAGTAGAACCTATCAACATGGATTCTGTGTGAAATGTGGGAATATCACTTAGAAAAACTGGTTTTGGGTAGCAGGGAAGTTTATTGAAAGCAGGCTCTTATATTCTCTCCTGCCGACCCTGCATCCTGTTGTCTGATGTGCCCATCGTATGCAAGAGCCACTTTCCTGAACATGAATGCACTTCTCAGGTCTGCACAGGGCTCTGGTAGATCCTAGGGTAGTATTTTAAGAAAGTGGAGTCAGCCACACAAGCTTGAACCTAAATCTACCTTTTCTGGACTTTGGAGAAGAACTGAGATTCCTCAGCTGTAACTAAAATGTTATTATCCTGGACCATCTATAGCAGGCAGCGAGTCCCTTTTGGTGCCACTCAGTTTGCCACCCATTTTATTTAATGGAACTTGCCCTCTAGCACGAGGGACACAGACCAAGGGGCCACAAACAGCTCTCACTCTGACTGCCAGCATCGAGCTACGACCTCATGGTCACCCACATGGGCACGCAGGCACAGAGGCACAGACCTGCCTGCACATCTGCCCTCATGGATTCTCCCTGAGATCCGGTGATCCCCATGCCCACCGAGGGTCGCTTCCCTCTCAGGAGTCAGGGGTGGCACAGCTGGGCTGCAGGGAGAGCGGGGGTTCTGTGCAGCCGAGCAGCAATTTGCAGGCGTCGTGTCGCGCTTCTTGAGCCCGGCTGAATCACCGCCGGGAGGCAGCAATCCCTCCCTGGTGTCATCTGCTGGCAGTGGGAAGGTGTCGGAGTGTATTATTAAGCCGTCACAGGGCACTCCTGAAGGGAGAGGCTGGGGACACAGGGAAAGCTCTGGATCTGCTCTTCAGTCTCGTAGGCAAAACGGGGCTACTGAGCGTCAGATCCCTACAAAGCCCCTCTGTTCACCATCAAGCAACAAATTGCACGGGTGTGGAGATGGTGTGCTCTCAAGTGCAAAGCCAATTGCCCATGGAAAGGTTTCCATCCTGGGAAACCCACATCCCCTTCACTGTCACTTGTCTTACCGCTTTGGGGCTGGAGTTGTCTACTCCCTCTCCTCTCTGCACTTTGACCTTTAGGACTCCCTAAATCCTGAAGCCACAGTACTTGGTAAAAAAAAAAAAAAAAAAAAAAGCCCAGTTCAGGAGTGAATGAGTTCCCATCAGGTCCCAACCGTGGGCTTTTAAAGTGTTTATCAAAATATTCTGCACGTATACTGTGATGTGGCTTGTAATTAAAATGGGGTATAATGGCAAAGATTTCTCTTCTACACAGGTTTTACAAGGCTTCCAAATGTCGAGAGGAATAGAAGCTGCCTTTGCTATGCTGGTACTAATTGCAGCCCCCTGACAAGAATGTAAATGCAGTTTCTTAGCACATTCTTATCACAGCATGTGTGGGATTTACATATATAACTCCTATTAATGCTAATGAAAGCTTACATACATAATTCTTTTTGCATAGGGCTAACACTATATTTTTATCTGAACCTGATGCAACTGGAACCAGACATGTTATGTAAGTAGAAAGATTTGTAGTTTCTTACCGGAAGCTTTCTTCACATTTTGGTTCAATTGAAATGGATGGAAGAAATACAAGAGAAGCAAACAATACAAGACTTTGTCTTGTGATATTGGCATTGAAAGTTCATATAATTAATAAAAAAGTATTGTGTTATCTTCAATGCTCCTATTTCCCTCAAAGTTTCTTTTAATGGCTTTTAAAATAAATTTCATTACATCAAAAATCAGGATTGAAGTTTCCTGATTAATTCGTTAATTTAGAATCAATCCGCTTTTAATGTTTAGGTGTGTTTAAAAGAGGTTTTTTTGGAGTAATACTACGTAGAAAACACAGTATCTTTTTTATTTAGAATGACAGTCAGTTCATTGTTAGGAATCTCTGAAAAAAGAGCCATGTTGCACCTTATGGTGCTCCTGTAGCCAGGAGAATCCTGAAAGGATATCATGGTTGGTATCTTCAACTATTATTAGAAGTTTGCTTTCCCTGGTTAGCAAAGTACCTCAACTTCCTATTAGTAATACCTGATGTTTTTGTCTCTTGTAGTTTCTAAAGTTTTTTTTTTTTTTTAATTTTTTTCTGGATGGGAAATGACATCTTCTCCTTTCTGATATGACACCCTGCTGTGGCTACACTCAGCTTGTCACCTCAAAACTGAATTACAGTAATGCCTACTTTCAGGGTAGGTGTTTGGGGCATACTGTAATCTGATATGAATTCTCAGAAGTCTCCTGTGCTGAGAATTCACATCATCTGAAGCTGTCCTAATCCTCGCTCCCTTTTGTTTTTGTATGTTTGTTTATTCTGCACAGGGAAACAAGAGCACTCCCCATTGTACCAAGCTGAAAACAGATATTGTTAAACAGGACTCCATGTATACTGTAGACAGGATCCTTAAGTTCTCCTCCAGCTTTCTGTTGTGCTGTGATAGTTGTCACCAGGCAAGGCAGTTGAAAGTCTGCCCCATCAATTTAAAAGAAGCTAAAGGAAACATGATAGGATGTTCACGAGGGGGACCATTTTCTAAAGAATTGCTATTTTTTGTGAGCTAATTAAAGATAGGGTTAGAGGATACACTAGCTGTTTTAAATGTTATCTTTGTTTTCATAGGATTTTAATCTTACGATATTTTTCCTTCTGTTTTGGCAAAGGTTGGATATTTTATCATTCAGCTGGAGAGTTATTGTTTAAGGATTGTTGTGCGTACACCAGAAGACTGGTCTGATGAGCACAGCTTATATGCTGAAGTAAATGTCAAAACCATAGAGACAGAGATAACAGAAGATTAAGATTGTGATGGCTCATTTATAATGTTGAGAAAAAGAGTCCAGGATCAGTGTACCACTATGGAGGATGCACTGTGCTGCTGTAGAGTAAATCCTTTACAATGGAAGGATAAAGGTTTTATATTTATATATCACTAACTGAAAGAGAAGAGGATCCATTCCTTTTAACCTGAGAAATTTAAACTTTTGGATCATATGTGAAAACTGTAAATGTTACTCAGAGATTTAGTAGCAAGAAGTGATATATAAACTTGCACTGCTGCACAGAAATAATGTTCTGTAAACATAAATCTTGAATATAAAAAACTGAGAGAGAGTGAAAGCAAACTTTACAGTGGTAAGTATTTGTTATCAGAAAAGCATCTTCTGAGTAGGCGGGTCTGGCAGTGTAGACTTGTAAAAACAGTCATAGAGACTTTCTCTTTGCATTTGGAAGGATTGAAAAGTCCTACTGCTTGTTTAATTAATAATTTCCAAAGGAGCTTCATTAAGGTAGTTTCTCTATGAAACAGTTACTGTATATCAGTATGATTATAGGCAAACATTCAAACTGCATGCTATTAGAAATAAATATATAATCCAGATTTGAATCCCATATGGAGATGAGAACCTTTTGCTTTTGTATATTTTGGAACCTCAAAATGCCATTAAAAATAGAAGGAACCCAATCGTAGTGATTAAAACCCAAGTCCCTAATTCAAATACTGTACCTGGTTGACTCATCTTTGTGCTGGCTGTGTAAACCTGACCTTGAACAGTGATGGAGGAAAAATCAAGTGGGAAGGCATGTGTTAGCCAGAAAGAACAAGGAAACTAGCAACTGAATATTGTTCAATGAAAACTTTACTTAAGTCTTTTCAGGAAAGACCAATAATTTGCATAGAACCTAGAAACTACACTTCTGAGAGCATTCAGAAGGCTAATTTAACATCATAGTCTCATTTATAAGAAAAATACATTTTTTCTTTTAAAGAATCATCTCAAGATTTGCTTAAACATGAATGCTCTTCACACTAGATGTTACAAGAAATTTCATATATGTCTTGTTTTATAGGTCTAGTTAGTGAATGCAAAAATGTTGACAAATTTCGTATTTTTATGGAAAGTAGAAAAGATTTCAAGGAGTGAATTTACTGTTAATTGGGCATTTCAACCCCTGTCATTGTATTACATATGTAACTTCAGACTTCAGACTTGGTGTTCAGGTCTGAATGCCACTATGTTCACAGAAGTAGGATTTGAAGGATTCAATTACATGTGGTAAGTAACAAAGCAGATGAATAAAACATATTGTTATTTGGTTTTGGAAAAAAGAAAAAAATGTGCTAACTGAAGCAATTTAGCAGTTGTAATTTGCTTGCCCTCATTCACCTCTCATTGATTTCGATTGCCAATAACTATAATTAACAAAAACAATCAGGCTGATTGTCATTAGGATTTTAGGTCAGATCTGTTGTTTTATTAATTTCACAGCCTGCAAGCTCCTATTTTAAACCAGTTCCCTGCGTTTATTGGCACATGAGCTGCCTTCCCCAAAGTAACAATTTTCGCTATTTGTGAACATCTGTGAGATGTTCAGAAGATGAAAGATCTTCTGAAGCTTCTCACAGATGTCTTCCCACATACAATATTGCCAAAAAATTGCTTTCCTGCAGTAGCCTGTTCTGTATTCCACATTTACACAATTTATAAATCGTGCAATGGAGAGGAGAGGTATTATTCTGGAGTAGAAAGGGAGAGAGGAAAAATGAGATGAGCCCTAAGGAGACAATTCTGCATTTGGCATGATGATAGAAACTGCTATGAGGTGGTAATTATATTACTTAGGAAGCAGTATTGAATCAGAAATGCTATTATTTTTTTTCTAAACAAATTCAGTTTCTCCTAAGACATTGGAAAAAAGAGAGGCAAGTTTTCGTCCCCATCTATCTGATGTTTTCTAGTGTATGCCTTTACATTTTATTAGGTCACTTTCATATTTCCATTTCCACTTGCTTGATTCTATCCTATTTCACATCTTAGGACCTTATGGGTTTGAGAGATTGTCTTGCTTTGAGACAATTTAAAGGAGAACACTGTGGTATGAGTTGCCTCCCTTTATAGGTTCAACCAATCGCTTTTCACCAATAAGGAACGATTATGAGTAGGTATAAATGAAAAAGTAACTGTTCGTTAACAATCAGACCAGCAATAGTACAGAAATAACAGCAAATAACCACCAGATACAAAATCTGCTATCTCTCGTGGACTTCCCAGAACAAAGAGAGACCCAAAATACTGGGGACACCTCTCCCCACACAATATGGTGCTATGCAGCCAAGCACATGGTTCAAAGGACAAAGAGAAAATGATGTCTTTTACTTCTACATAAATATTTTTCATTCTTCACTTCATAATTTCAATTCTGCTCATGAGTTCCATATACTGATGCATATATGTATCCCCATACTCTTAATAACCTCACTTCTCCAATGTGTGCATCTTTTGGATAATAAGAATCTGTTCCTTATGTCCTTATGTGACCACATGTCTCAAATGTGCTGCGTTTTAAGGGAATTTCCCTAAATTTTGTCTCAGTTTTATCTTTGGTACCTCAGAGTTAATGGTTTGGTGGGTTGACCAGGAAGCCTACAAAGGGTGGAAGCAAGGACAGATAGCCTGGGAAGAATACAGAGAAGCTGTCCAGGGTTCCGGTTATGAAAGCTAAAACCCTGATAAAATTAAATCCGGCCAGAGACATCAAGGACAACAAGAAAAACTTCTATAAGTTCTTTGGTGATAAAAGGAAGACTAGAAAAAATGTGAGTCCTTTCCAGAAGGAAAAAGGAGACCTGATTATCCAGAACATGGAAGAGGCTGGGGTACTCAAAAAGTCTTTTGCCTTAGTCTACACCAACAAGCTCTCCAGCCACACAACCCGTGTCAGAGAAGGCAAAGTCAGGGACTCTGGGAGTAGACCAGGTTTCAGACCATCTAAGGCACATGAAGGTGCACAAGTCCATGGGACCAGATGAGATGCACCTGTATGTCCTGAGGGTGGAGGAACTGGCTAAGCCACTGACCATCATACTTGAGAAGTTGTGAGCCCAGTGAAGTTCCCATTGTTTGGAAAAGTGGAAAAATAATCCCCATTTTTAAAAAGGGAAGTCTGGGGATCTACAGGCCTGTCAGTCTCACCTCAGTGCCCAGAAAGATCATGGAGCAGATCCGCCTGGAACCTAAGGAAAATAAGGGGATGATGAGTGGCATTCACTGAAGAAAAATTGTGCCTGACAAATTTGGTGGCTTTACATGATGGGGTTACATCAGTGGTAGATAAGGAAAGAGTAACTGATGTCATCTACTTGGACTTGTGACACTGTCCCACATGACATCCTTGTCTCTAAATTGGATTTGATGGATGGATCACTCAGCGGATAAGGATTTGCTGGATAGTCATTCTCAAAGATTTGCAGTCAACAGCTCGATGTCCAAGTAGACACCAGGGATGAGTGGCCTTCCTTGGGACTCAGTGTTGAGATGTGAGCTGTTTAACATCTTTGTTGGTGACATGGACAGTGGGACTGAGTGCACCCTCAGGAAGTGTCTTGATGACACGTGGAGTAGTCAACACACCGGAGGGAAGGGAAGTTATCCAGAGGGACCTGGACAGGCTTGAGATGTGGGTCTGTGTGAACATCATGGAGTTCAACAAGGCTGAGTGCCAGGTCCTGCACCTGGGTTGGGGGGATCCCAAGCACAAACATAGACTGGGTGGAAACTGGATTGAGAGCAGCCCTGAGGAGAACGACTTGTGGGTGTTGGTGAAAGCCAGCCATATCCTGGGCTGAGTCAAAGGGAGTGTGACCAGCAGATTGAGGGGGGTGATTCTGCCCCTCTACTCTCCTCTTTCGAGACTCCACCCAGAGTACTGCATGAAGCTCTGGGGCTCCAGCATCAGAAGGATGTGGACCTGCTGGAGCAATTCCAGAGTAGGATCACAAAGATGGTGAGAGGGCTGGAGCATCTCTTTTATGAAAGACAGGCTGAGAGAGCTAGGGTTGTTCAGCCTGGAGAAGAGAAGGCTTCTGGGGAGACCTAATAGCACTTTCCAGTACTTAAGGGAGGGCCTACAAGAAAGCTGGAGAGGAACTTTTTACAAGGGCATGTAGTGATAGGACAAAGGGGCATATTTATATTAGGTATTACGAAGAAATTCTTGACTATGAGAGTGGTGAAGCACGGGAATATGTTGCCCAGAGAAGTGGATACTCCATTCCTGCAAGTGTTCAAAGACAGGCTGAATCAGGCTTTGAGCAACATGATCTAGTGGAAGGTGTACCTGCCCATGGCAGAGGGGTTGGAACTGGAAGATCTTTAAGGTCACTTCCAACCCAAACCATTCTATGGTTCTGTGTTTTTCTTTTGAAAGGCTGAAAGGTAGCTTCTTGGTTCTTCCAGTAATACTGTGAACTGTTTTTCTCCTTCACAGTCCTTCTTATTCCCTAGCTTCATCTATCTTGCCCTTTGTATTTCTTGATTTCTGAGCTGACTCAATTTTCTCAATTTTTTCACAGTAATGGTGAGGCTCAAATCCATTGCTTCTTTAGTCATAATCCTGGTTTACAGAGGCATTAAAGCATAATTAAAGCATATGTTAAAGATATCTTGTCATACTTTCCTCAGTTTTGCCTTAGGGTCTTAGTGGTCTAATTGTTTTGTCCCCTCTTACCTCTAGATTTCTTTCAGAACTGCTGTTTTGGTATTGCAAAGTATTCAGAATTTGCAGGTTGTGCCTCTTCACCAACCCTCTTGCAGTCTGTTAATTCACATTTCTTTAGGGTGAATTTCATTTAGGTAATTTATTTTACCGCAATGCAGCTACTTTTCTTTTAGGTTAGATTGTATGACTTGTTAAAGTTAAGATTTCATTTGTTAGAGCATCTTAGTAGTTAATTTCCTCAGCACTGCCAGCAGCTAAGAAGAGGTGAGGGAATGAAACATAGGGATGAGAGAAAAAGCTGTCCAGAAGGAGGAGGCAGAGAAGTAAAAGAATTTGCAGATCTAATTAAAAGAGTTTTTTTCATCAACACTTTGAGTATGATATACTCCTCAAATTTTAATATTCCCGTGGATAAAACATGGTGAAATTTTTTCCTAGTGAGTGTGACTACAGTTGGCCCAGCACCCAGATTTTATCAAGCCAGCCTTTTGTCTTTTCATAGATTTTTTTGTCTTTCTCTTAGCTAGAACAACCTGCATGGCACTGAAGAAAGAGGAATGCCATTAATAAAGGTGTCCATTCATTGCCATCTACACCTCTGTCTCTGCATCTATGAGACATTCTCTGGAACAGAAAATAACCCTCGTTCTGTGTCATTTTCAGTTAGTGGTGGTGTCTCCCTCTGTCACTTGAAGCTCTGTGTCACATGATTTGCATCGCATCTCTGAAACATTCTGAAATCCATTTTTTTATATAATACATGTTTAAGGAGGGCAGAGGCATCATAAATGCAACATTCAAACCAGTGTCCTATTTATTATTCCAAAGGGGGTTTAACTCTCCTCTTTCCATGTCTATTAGTAAGGAAAATGCTTCTGGAAAAATGACAAAACCTTCTGTGTTTACTGGGCCTAAGCATATTATTCCTGCCTCCCCCACAAGCTATATCATTCCAATGAACTGTGTACACACTGTTTGGCAAAAACAATTATAGCACTTGTTTTGAATATATGCGTAATTGTCAAAATGAGGATGTTCCCATTGAAATCCTGATAGTGAGAGTGAACACTTTTTTTCTTCCCTCAGTGGTTTGTAGGAATTTTCTTTAACTTCATACATATGTCATAGGTTACCTCCTGTTGTCTTCCATAAGACCCTTCATGTAGTCCAAGTTGTCAGCACTTGATTTCGCCTATTTCTCAGGAGAAACCTTACATTACCAACCACCAGCCTCTGTGCTCTGAGAGGCTTCATTTTGGAGGCTGTTGGTGGTATTCCTGTATCACACACTCTTGGACACTGTTAGGTAACTTCAGACTCCCCAGTTCCAGTGCCTGCAGGATTTTAGTGCCTTCTGTTTCTGTTGACCTTGGTGGGAATTGAAGACACTCAGACAGTCACAAGACTGGAGGCAGACTGAGTTGGCAGCCTGTGCAATATTCTCTGTGCCATCTGATTTGAGCATTTAAAGGCCAGGAGCCTGAATGCTTTGATATTTATAGTGAATGAATTGTTTTGCAGAACATATATTAGTTCTTTTAAGTGTTTAGGCTGTAAGAAACGTTTTGAATTAATTTTTATTTTCTCTTCTGATGCATGATGATTCAAATAATCTGTCTCTATATGGTGCAGAGTCTGACAGAAGTGGATGTTGTATTGAAATCCTAGATACCAGCATAGGATAGCTTTAGCAGGCAGTCTGAGAAGGTCTCTTTTTCCTGATGTTTGGTAGAAACATCATATTAACATCCAGGATAAAGAAAAAGAAAGCAAAAACAGAATATGAAGGAAATGAAGAAAGAATTTTCTTTTCCCCTCAAGGGGATTGGCCTTTTAGAAGTTCTGTTAACTAGTGGACGGCCTGGGACTGAAGGAAAAATTATCGTCCCTGTGGAGGAATGCTGTGGGCCAGGCGATCATGGATGTAAGTGAAACACTGTGATACAGTAATGGAGAGCATATAAGTTGATTTAAAGGAAACATTCTCTGTTAGTGTGGTGGAAGTAGAATGAAGTGATACCATTTCACCCTTTAATTACCCTGTTAATCAATCCAGTAATGATTTGGATCTCCTTTCTGTAGTGATATGCTCTTGATTTCAAGTCTCTGTAAAATACTGGTTTTCTGCTAGATACTTCATTCCAGGCATTAGACCAAGCAAAATGTATTTTAAGTGATTTTAAGGGAAAGAATGAATTCCAAGTAACGTTCTGTGGTTTGAAGGATTATGAACTTTATGATATATACAGAGATGTTTCATATAGCTGATGATACACCTATTAAAGTTTCTCATATAGGGGTAATACCATTTTCTGAGGGCCATCCCTGGGTAAAGGTGTCTTGTACTTACATACCTCATACATATTGATTTAAGTATGTTTGGAAGATGTTAATTCCAAACAAGGTCAGTAACTGAATTACCCTTCGTGCAGAAGAATTTGATACGGCATGTATTTACCACATTCTCCTTTATGAATTGTGCAGACTTCTGGGCAGATTATGTCCTTTGCTGTCATAATGCAATTAAGCCTTGATTTCTCACTGGTGAGTTGGTAATACAAGGACTCACATGACTGTTCCATTATGCAGCTTCAATTTCCTGCATATGTGAGGGAAACAATTATCTTAGAGAGTAATGTTTACTGTTATTTCAGAAGAATGGGACATAGTGCCTGATGAACATATGTGCAGCGAGTCACAACCATATTGCCCTTCCTAATTGTTCAAGTAGGAGATGGAAGAAATTTTCCCAGGGGCCAAGAGGTCATGACCAATTGGAAGCTGTTGGAGTAGAATAAGCATATTTCTGTGCATCTGACACAATACAACACAACTTGTCTTTGCAGATCTATTAAAAATATAACCCTTTCTTTTTAATTATTTTTCTTTTATTTTATATATGGCCATAAAGCACACATTCTTCCCAATGGTTTCGCTCTTATGGAATTTTGCAGTGATACCCATTCAGTCACTTTCCAGTGTGAAACCAAGAAAATTGAAATGTTCTTGCCTCTGTAAAATACACAGTCTACACATCAACTGGCAAGCTCATAGAGACACTTGCAGAGCCGTTGTAGTGATATGGCCTTGTGTTTTTTATGTAGTACTCAATCTTCGTAAGGCTGCATGTCAGCAGTACTATATAGGCAGGAGCTTGTGTGCTGTGATAATGACAGTCATGAAATGCAGCCCAGTAAAAGAGACATATAAGAGGAAATGGCAGAATAGAAAGGAAGAGGTTCCTAGTGGTCGGAATGAGTCTTTTCTTTATTCTTTGTAAAAATTCAAACTAAAACAAAGAGGGTTTTCTAATACCTGCCTATTTTTTACTGCACCAAGGTTGGTTAACATAGGTTTCTTTTTGTCTCAATGAGTCTGGCAGCACCAGCAGCACTGGTTCTGCAGTTGTCTCTTACACTTCAATACGAAAGCAGGGAAACAAACTTCTGAGATTTTCTGTTAGTGGCCATCTGGAATTTGCTTATGCACAATAGATATATTGAAGTTTAACACTAAAAAGGATACATCCTAAAACTGTTCAGTGGTACTGTTCTCAGCTTGTATGCTAATGGGATTTTGCTGACTTCATGAAGGTAGCAGTGTGCTGATTTTCTCAAAACAGGAGAACAGCCACACAGAAATTTTTCCTGATCAGAGAAAGCATGAAAAATGCCTTGCTCATCCTTTTTTTCCCCCTGAATAATGCAAATTGAGGTCTTATTCAAATTTATGGCAGACTAGAAAGAAAGAAATCCTTCAAGATATCCCTCCCCATGCTTTTTCCCTCCATGTTGTTTACTGACATAAAATTGGCCTGGAAATCCTGCCTTATTTCCTATCTCTTCAATAAGATATACTATTTCTTGTATCTCTGTGGAGGCCTTTTTTGCCATTGTACAGTAACATAAAATTCATTCATTCATTTTCTAAATCCATATGGCAGTCACAAACCACCCAAAGTTTCCCTACTTCTCCACCCCGCTTCTCCCACTATTCAGCCTCTATATGCCTTTTTGTATAGTGGAAGCTTCCCTTTTTGAGACCTGAATAAGCAGAGCACTTAATCTGTTCTAGGTTTAAGCATGAAAATTGTTCCTTTGACTTGAGTCAGTGAGTCATCAGTAGGTCAACTCACTCGCTTATGTTTAAGCTGTGACTGAGTATACTTGGTGAAAAGTGGTCAGATGAAACCACCCAATGGACCCATTGAGAAATTTTTGCAAGGACCGAGATTTACTGACACAGAAAATATTTATGACCATACAGGCATCTGAGGAAGACAAGCTGTAAGGTATATTAAGTAGATTAGATAGAATGGATTGTCCTGCTTAGTGCCAGATCAGTATCATTTGGCTTTGTACAGAGATACCCAAAGGAGTTTCTGGGCTTTGCTTCCCCAGGAGTAACATTGTTTGGACTTTGAAAATTATTAACTCTTAATTAGGTACATAGAAGAAGTTATCAGCTGACTTCTAGTTTTTCACTCTGTGGATGGTCAGAAGTCTAACCAGATCAGAAGATTGTATTTACTTTTCCAACGGGATCAGGAGGAAATGAGAAAGATTATTCTGACTACATCAGTGGATGCAACAAGTTTCCTTGTGTTTGGATGTAGTTCTTTAGAGCTGCTTCCTTGTATTTTCCAGAATTGCTTTGTTCCCTGGAAGCATGACTTGCTGTGTGGTTCAGACTGGAAAAGAGTAGAATTTCTGTCCATGGTACAATGCTGACTTTCCCAGTTCCTCATTAAAAGTCTTTTTGAAATGGGGGTTGGGGAATCTGAGACAAGTTTATCACACCTATCAAGCAAAATAACTTCTGTACAGATTCCAGAAAATCTAAGTCTTTCTGTTGAGATACCGTATTTTCCTTTGCCATTTGCCTATCTAGTCTAGGAGCTGAAATGGAAAGAAAGGCATAATCACAAACTTAGTATCAGGAAAAAGGACAAAAATCTCCTCTTTCAGGTAATCTAAAGGACTGAAATAGATTTCTTCCAGCATCCAAAACTGGCTGATTAGATATCTCTAATAAGCACAAGCTGGGCCAGTGTGGAGGGCTGACCTTGGCTGGGTCAGTCAGAGCTGACTTGACTCATCTGTGTCCAGTATGGGCAGCCCCTGCTGCTCTTCACAGGAGCAGCCCTGCAGTCTCCCTGCCTGGGCCCCGGCAACTGGTACAACACTGTCTGTGAGGAGGGGGTCTCATAAAGATTTTGGGTGATGTCTTTCAACTAGCCAAACGGACAAATCGGTTTTAGTCAGGAAAATAATAGGTCCTCTCTATTACCTCCTTTCTTTTTTTTAAATCAAATGGTAGTAATTCAGAACATCTCTCTGCCTCACTCAAGTCAATAAGCTTAAGTTTGTATATTTTGTCTTTCTCATCACCTACATCTCTCCTATCACTATTCCACAGAGATACAGCTCCTCATGTCAGAAGTACAGGATGGGGCAGGAAGTGGAAACGTGTTTGCTCTGTGTCTGGCCTTTCTTCCTGGCACTTTCCTAGAGAGACAGCCCTTAAGTCTTCAACTGAGCTAAAAATCATCAATGCAGCTGATAAAGGGCGAATGTGTTTGTTTTTGTCTCATCCTTACCCCTCTTAGTGGTGCTCTGATGTTTTGCCACCTGAGCAGCAATGGCCAGATTCAGCAACACCATCTGCAAACCTGACCCCAAAGCCAACGCTTGAAAATGCATAATGTGACACTTTGTGCTTCAGGTGGGAGGTGGGAAGGAGATAGGAAAGAGGTATTGCTAAAGGTCAGGTAAAATCTTACAGGAATTTGAGTGGATTTTCCATGTGTTGAAACTCTGAATGCATCAATTTTAAATTTATGCATGAAGAATTGCCATGTGTCCTTTACCTGTGATCACTTTGCTCCTTGGGGACCTTTGGATGAACAGACACAATGATCTTTTTGCGTAAGTGAGTGGTCTTTACCAACTTGTCTCTTCTTTTGTTTTCAGAGCTGTTAAGACCTAAGGTTTCACTTGTCTTTTATAGCAAGAGAAAAAGAAAAGTTATCTTCATCAAAAATTATAGGGATCACTGTGAGGAAAATCCCATTTTTTAGTGACTGTCATTTCTACATGTCCTTCTTACTAAATCACTACCCTGAAACACTGGAGGGTGTTCCACACTCCTGCCCATTGTGTTGTTCACTGTTTTGTGAAGACTTTGGAGCTGGAAGGCAGTTTGTTCATATTTGTTAATAGTAGTCCTGTGAGGAGGGAGGACTCTGCAAGTGGAGAATGCAAGAACAGAGAACAGGTCTCATTAGGATGCCACGTGAAGGGTGTCAGCCTGCTGTACAGTCCATGACATGATCTGGGAGAAACTCAAGCTCATTTCATTTAAAGGCACTCCCTTTTAAGCAAATATGAATATAAATAACCAAGAGGTAAAGTTAATATGCCAAGTTTTGGGCAGAGTTGGAGGCAATCTGCTTGAAACTCTCAGATATGTTGTCAATCTCTTTTTTATTTGTATAACCTTAGAAAATTTCTAGTGGAGTGCATATAATTTCAGTGTGGGTTTTATTTTGCAACATAACTGCGTAAAATATGGAATAGTGGTTTTTCATCATTCTTTACAATAAAGTAAATACACAGATTCGTAGTGGGAAGTAGATTTCAAGTTGAAAGTCATTGAACTAAACTTTGCATGTTCCAAAAAAAGACTTTTCTTTGCACTTTTACTAAGCTAAGTATAGTTTTTCTTAAAGTTGGTGTAAATACCTCTTTGTAACCTTACCTGTAAGCTGAAGGTGTTTGAAAGGCATATTCTGGCTGTGGCAAAATCCCACTGGCTAATGGGAGTGTTTCCTGGACTTCAGGAGTGCAGTCAGGGGCTTAAGAGTGCACCTTATGTGAGTCTGTCTTTGCTCATTGTGAACTAGCTACATGGGAAGCAGCTTTTGTCTGCCGCCTGCTTGTTTGCTTGGAAGGCAACCTTTTGTATTATCAGTTTGTCTCTCGGGCAGTTCTGGTTCTTGATTATTGGAAGATTTTCCTGCCTAGAAAGAAAACCTGAGTAGATTAACTGTGAACAACACAAAACATTTTTCTCTTGGTGAGGCTCCTGTTACAGCCTGTAAATAGAAGTGTTCTTAGAGTTCCAAGCTCACATCTTGCCAAGGGGGTAATAAATTACATTAATGAAATTACAAAAATCAAAGATAATTTTCACTAACGTCCATTCCCCACAACCACAAGTAATTCTTAAAAGACACATTACAGATAATGAAGCTAATTAGTCTAAAAGCAGGTAACTTTACATTGTATGAAAGCCCCAATATTTAGACTTCCTATGTATGTTATTCTCAGCCAGTTCACCATTCTTACCTGTCCTGTATCTTGCAGAAAAATCAGAAGGATCCTATAGATGGACTGTGGTTAAGAATATCTGAATGAAAATTCTGTGATGCAGGAGAATGAAGCTCAAATGATGTGAAGGAAGAGTTGTTTAGATACTACAGTGATGACGGTGGGACAGGATCTTATATAGAAGTAGAAATGAAGGATAAATAGGAATATAAATGTTCTTCCAGGAGTTATTCTGTTACTCAGAATTCCTACCAGGATGAACATGAGTTTTGCCTGCCAGTCAGCAACAAAATAGTACCTTATAATTTTAGAATGTATACAAGGGAAAATGAAAGAGAAATTAGGGTTGGCTTGTGTAAAACTGTCAAAACTGGAGAGATCTGGGAAAATGCCTGACAATTCCCTGATTTGTTTGAATGGCACTGAAAAATAAGGTCAATTAAATTTCAGAATAAGATGACTGGTTTCGGATTGCAGGCACTTCTTTATTCATGGTCAAAAAGCAGATGGGGGAAGTTGATTGACTATCTTCAGCATTTTCCACTCTTTCTGGGTTTTTAGTTACATCTTCTAGCTGGTGAGTATGGTCTTAGAGAAACAGCCAAAGTAATGGCTCTGTTTCCCTAAGTGAATGGTTGAAGAGGCTGCAGCATTATAAAATGTACTCTTACTTGATATCCTTGCTATGGCTTTCACTTCTCAGACTCATGCAGCTGCTCCTCACTACAGTGTTCCTCGGCCATACAAAACAACTCCTTTCCATGCCTAGTGGTTACTTGGTTTAAATAAAGGCTCTGCAGTCCTTGATAGAGACAGGGAACTGAAAAGCAGCACTCAAGTCCTTGAATTGAGTCTTTTGTTGGTATGCTCTCCTTTGTTTTCATTATTATCATCATTATCGCAGCAATTGCCATTGCTAAAATTCTTCTGCAGCAGGGTAGTCCCTTGGTGCCTCAGCCCTGGGTGACAGAGCACCTGGTACCAGGCACAAAACAAAGAAGTCAGCCTGACTCAAGTGGCAGAAAACCTCTGGTAATTTTTCTGTATCCTTCACGAATCTTACATCAACACATCTTGAAATCTTACATTAAGGCATTTCTTGAAACAAAAATTTTGTTATATTTGTCATTCTTAACATGTACCAAACAGATACTTTTTCCCTCTCTTTAGGAACTGCAGTTCTTAGTGTTTTACAGCTGTTAGTGACATTTCCCACTCCATATGAGTTGATCTCTTTCTTTGCAGCTTCCTTGGTTAGATATGTCGTTGCAGTAAAAAGTTTACTACTCTAACTTTTGCTGATACTGTAAAGGCCTCAAGGCTGTGAAAGATGACAGATAGTAAATAATCAAGCCCTGCTCCTTTTCAGTCCTGTTTGTCAGATTAAATGATTCATTTGAAAATTTGAACATAATAATGATTGTGTATTTCTTTTGTTTGGAAACACAAACAAAAAAAGCAACGAGTATAGAATCAGGGCTATCAAGGAGAACCAGAAAAAATGTCATTCTGGTCTTTTGCCTGGTAATTGGAATAATTGTGACAGTTGGTGTGATCTTTGCTATGAACTTGATGATTCTTCACTGGTAGCTGGAGAGCATACAATGTAGTTTTTGTCTTATTTGATCAAAATATGCTTTTACTGTTGACAAACATGACCTAGGTGAACTATTTAACTTTCTCTGTAGTTTAATATTTGTCTTGCTATAGAGAAAACAGGAAGCAACTTTTAGTTGCCTCGGGAAGAAGTACTTTACAAAGTTGTTACAGTGATGGTGGATGGGAAGAGAACGACTCAGAGCAAGTTATATAAACCTATTTAAAAGTGTGTTTTTGTTTAATTATTTTTTCCATTTCAGGGCTGCTGTAAATCTACTTGAAAATCAAAATCTGAGCAAGACAATCAAGAAGCTGGCCAACAAAAGATCACTGTGTAACATGGAAAAAATAGTCTCCTTCTCAGGAGGAAAACTTTGAAGGTGATGGAGTCTCCACCTGAAGCTAGAGTGTTCTCACCATTTGCATTAGCCATGATACAAGAAATGAGAGGGCACAAAGTACATAAGTCCTTCCAGGACCGGCAAAGAAAACAGAATTAGGAAATAAAAATTACATAGAAATATGACATAAAGATTAAAATTTATTTGGAATATTGCTTTTAAGAAGTAATTTTTACAGTTCATTCACTGTCTTGGACTACTGGACTTTCAATTAAATGGGTAAAAGTGCATGTATTTTAAGGTAGACCCCAGGCAGTTTAAAAGTCTGAGCACCTCTAAACTGTAGAACCAAAGTCAGATTTTAGTGAGGATATTGAAAATTATATTTTCAACTTCTCTAAATTTGTGGAACAGTTAATCCAGACTAGATGAAGCTAAGCATATAGTCTAGGCAGAGATTACAAGTGCTCCTTATCTCCCCAATGGTCCTCAGGCACAACACCTATTATGTAATCATTAAAATTCATTTTCTTCTTGACACATGGAAGGATGTGTAATGGTAGGGAAGATCATTAGAAGTTGCTTCATTAGTTTCATTAATTTGTCACCTGTGCATGTGCACACATAATCTTTTCTGCCATCAAGGAGACTAAAATATGTGAATAGAAGAATAAACCCATAGGAACAGACCAAGGATTCGTTTAGCTCTGTAATAAACATCAGTGGACAAAGCCAGGATGCCTAGAAAGAGTACAAAACCAAGACGAGGCTGTATGTTTTCCACATGTGTTCCTCCAGCTTCTAGGCATTTGCAGGTGTTCTAAACCAGATGCAATTTCTAAGCAGCAACAATCTTGAATGGATTTCTCTTCCATGGGTTTGTTTAGTGTACTCTTGGACCTGTACAAGCTACAGTCACCTGAAACATCCTACAATAGCATGGAGATCCACAGCTCAACCACATCTTTCGTCCCAGTTGAACCAGCCTCCTGCTTGCTTAATTTGTCACACCTTCCTTCTTAAAAAGGCAGTGAGATGTCAATCCACACTCTTGTCTCCCTGAAAGGGACAGCTAACGTGCTGCCTGGTTATTTTCTTTCTGGACTGAAAAGTGCAAGACCACATAGTGATTCTTCATCCTGAAACCTTACCACAACTCTGACCATCCTTCTCTGGTTCTCCTCCGTTACATGACTATTTTGTTTATGAAGGTGCTTTGTGTAAATAAAGATTGATTGATGCAAATTTAAAAAGCTGAGCTGGTGAAATGTTGAAAAATGTACTATGGACTGAATAAAATGTTTAATAGATTTTATGATTAAGATTTTCTCTTGAGTCCAGTAGAAGCTCTGAAAAGAGGCCAAATACTGGACACTCCAGGGTAGAGAATGCTTCTCTGTAAAGAACATTGCAACAAAATTGCAAAAACATAGATTGGAGGTAGTAACTCATCCTCTCAAAAAATTCCCCTTTTCTTCAGATCCTCTGTTGCTGCAGATGTTCCAACTATACCATCTGCACATCCTTAAAAAAGCATTATCATATTTTTCAGATACATCATATTTTTTTTCTGCTTAATGAAAAGATCATTTACATTTTTGCAAATAAAACATCATATTCAAAAATGATGTGCACTTAATTCTATAAAAATATCTTTTTTTTTAAAAAGGAAATTATATTTTTGGTAACACTATTATTAACTATGTCATTTTATAGCATTTTCTGGACAAACTTAAAAGTCTTGCAACATTAAGAAGAAAAAGCATACAGGAGGAAAAAGCAGACAATAACAATTCTGCAGTTTGCAAAACTAGCTTACATATCCAAGGTGAGTTTCTGATCCCCTGCAATCAGAGAAAATGTATTGTGGTGAGTCTGGGACTATATTTGAATGCTTAAAGACATACCAAAATCTGGTCTCATTACTTGGGAAAAGGTTTCCACTGAATGTGTCATAAATGTGAAACCTTCCCATCAGTTCTGCAATTGACTTTTGAACTCCTCTTTTGATGTTGTAATTAGGGGGTAGCATAGCTGAGGAAGAAAGAGAGGGAAGTAAAATATTATTTTCCATATTGAAGTAAACATATACTATTATGCAACCATTTTGTATTTTAATAACATTTGCAAAGAACTTATTTGGGTAGATATCTTGAGGATTTTACATTTCCATGGTCTGCTAGCAAATCTGGCAAAAAGTAATAGATACATTAGCAAAATAGTTCAAGAAATGAAATTCAAATCCAGCTGAACTAATCCATACTGGTAAGTGTGGGGACATTAGAGAAGATCAAGGAGGATTAGTTCTTTATTGGCTGTGTATATCTTCATGATCTCAGGAGTCCACAAGAGTTTTTGGCCAATGCAGGTCAGGCAGCCTCCCCAGTATGCTCTGTAATGTGTGATCTGTACAGAAATCCCAATGCTTTGGGAGCTCATAGGGAAAATCTATTTACCCTCATACAAACACCCTCCTCCTCCACACCTTGGAGGGCCATCAAGCCCAGATCATCTGCCAGGAGACCTTTTCACTTGTTTTTGCTCTACAGAGGATACCTAGTACCTCCTCCCACTACACCAGATGCCGGGCCCAGGATACAGGGGTCAGACTGAAGGTGAAAATCTCTTTATGATTAAATTTAAGCTTGCACTCACATTCCTTCCTGAACTAAGATGTCCTCATACATATGTTTAAGTGATTTCCTGAATCAGGGGCAAAACAACCATGTCATCCCTTGATTTCTTTTGCTTTGCATTGTCTAATACTGCAGCATAATCTTGTGAGTTTTGTTGCAATTTAACAGTATTTTAACCATTTATCCTCTATCCTTTCATCTTCCCTTTCTTATTCCTATTAAAGAAAAATCATTTTAGAATGCATGTCTTGTCTGTATATGACCTACTGTCTGTCTCAGGAGATTTAGGATGCATTTATATAGTTATTTAAGTCTAGATGCATGTGCAGTTCAATTTATTTCTGGTCTAATAGTATATATTATAGAAATATTTTTTTTTTTCTTTGACAGCTTTACAGTCTCTTTTTGGAAGTGAAACTTTTATGGTGAATTTCGGAGATTTTAATATTTTTTTGGTAACTTCGTTTAGAGAAATAGACTTTACAACATAATCAGTACTTATGTTTTTTCTTTGTTGTTATGCATAGAGGAGAGAGATTGATAGAAAAAATATGGCAATATTTTAACCTGATATTTTAAAAAGTAAAATACAGAATTACTCGTTGAAAACCTGATTCCGTGCTCCATGACCAGTGGCAAAATTTCAGCATTGTGCAGCTATTGTAGGGAGAAAATAAGAAAAGAATTTGATTTATGAGTTTATGAATCAGAAAGCTACAGCTAACTGTTAAGCCAAATGTACAGCATTTTGTATGGGTTTTGGAAATAGAGTTCTGCATTTTCCATTTTTTTTTTCTGTGAAGTATGGAGATAGATTTTTCAGGAGCTGGGCATTCAGCTCCTGCTTCATTATAAGTATCTTGTTATACTAGACCAGTGGTTTTCACTTACAATTTACTAAATTTTTTCCTTAACTGTATAGAAAAACCTTTGACTTAGAACTGGGTCAGAGTGCTTAGACTGGAAAATTCATTATGGTACATTTCAGCAGAACACTGCTACTTGTGCAGGAATCTGTGTGTTTGTGGGCCATGAAAAGTCATCTAGAGAAAAAGCTTGCATGTCTGAAGCAATTAAACCCCAGATCCAGCGTGGCCATATATGGATAATTGGCTATTTAAAATTACTTAACCTTGTTGTCTTTTGCACTCTATTCTCGTGTTCTTATAATCAGAAAGTTGCTGGGTGAAATGGGAAGAATTGAGCTAATTAAATCTTCATTTGGGACAGTAAGCCCTTTCCCAAAGAAACAGTTTTGTAGTTTATGTTCCTAAAAAGTCTTCTGGCACTTTACACTTATCCGTATTGAAGGTATCACAGGCTGTCACAACATTAGAATTAAATAATAACATGAAATTGCCATGAAGATGAAACTGTTACTATTTTGGGATAAAATTAAGTTGAATAACACCTAGAATAATGGCAAATTTTTAATTAAGATCCCATGATAATTGCAATGACCCAAATCTTTGCTACCTTTAACTGCCAAGTTTTAGCATTTAAAGCAGAATTATCCCATAATGAATATGTGATCTTCAAGATACTATCTTTCTTTCTGAATATACAGAAAGTGCAGTCGAATTTGGGTCTTTTTTTTTGAGGACCCTCTCAGTGGAAAAACAGACTGCTAATCCCATCTCGACCATTTCTCTTGCATTCCTAGTTTTACTGCCATCCCAGTTTCCTGTCCCAGCATACTTTCCCATCAACACAGCTCTACCTTCATGCTGGTAAGACTAAGATTGAACAGGAAAGGAATGACACTATGACTTGGAGGTGATGGAAGAGAAGTAGCAAAGAGCAAGAAGATTAAAACAGGCTGGGTGAGTATTTTGAGAGGGACTGATGAGAGCAGGGTGGCATGGGGGAAACTGGGAAGAGAGCAGAGACTGGGAGTACTAAAGAAGGGATTATGGAAGAAAGGCTGAGAAGAATAAAGACATTAAGCAGCATCTTGAGCTTAGTGAGACAAAGAGACTGTGCTTAGAAACCTAATGGGAGGGAGGAGGAGGAGGGGCAGATACTGTGAAAAGAGAGATGCCTGTGAGCAGGATCTTCGCTGAGGGGAAGAACTGGCTGGATAGCAAGCCAGACAGGAATTGTGAAGTAACATGGGGCAAGAGATTGGGACTGTGACACCTTGGGAGACAGAGGGAGAGATCAGGCAGGGAGCCAAACACACTGAACATGCAGATGGAGAGAATAAAAGCAGGATGAAGATACTGAAAATGAGGAAACAACCTTGAATGCCGGGACAGGAGAGTCAAGGGACTGGAGTAATGAAGAACAAAGCTGGAGGGAAAGCATAGAGCTAAAGGGATAAGAAAACAGAAACTGGGGCGAGAAACCTAAAAAATGGAGGCTGGAAGTTACTGACAAGGATAGACTGAAAGAATGAGCAAGAGAGATGTAAGACTACAGCAAGCACAGTTTTTGAAGGGACAAGAAAGAAGAGGTCAAAGCAGAGAATTTGGTGGTACCTGTGAATAGCCTTCTTGAATACTCCTCTATCACAGACCTGGATTAGGAACATTTTTTCTGGGCTTCTTCTCTCTTGCTAGCAAGCATCTATAAAAACTGTTTGCAAACTGTGTCTATTGGCTCCTGCTTAAAGGTGAATATCTCACTGCATTAGCTCAAGTATCCAGAGCCCCATTCTGCAGCTCAAAGTCCCAACTTTGTGTATAGTTTTTGTTGTTATGGGTATGGTACCAGCTGGCAGAACACCTGAATTGTTGATATGGAGTTTAAGAAATCACAGAAAACTTGAAGGGAATTGCAAGTTTGAGTGTTAAGAAACCTGTGTATGTGGGCTGTACAGCACTGGCCCAGCCACGGTCTGTGGTGTGCACTTGAAGACAGAGTAGGGTGCAGGCTTGTTCCCCCACCACACTCACAGAGAAGGGAGTAGAGGACCAGCCAAAGCTGTCAGGATAAGCAATGCTGGTTAGACAAACCTGGGAAATCCAAAAAAGTTAACAGGAAGGGATTTTAAAGGCAAAAGAGAGACTGCAAGGCTTCCCCACTTTTCCTGCATTAAGTTTGGCTGTAGACTGAGATGGGGCTAGGACTTCATCCAAACAACTGAAAGAGGAGAAAGTGAGGCCACCAAGGAATTTAATAGGGAAGCATGCTGAGAGACAAGCCATATAAACTGGCAGATTAGTGTATGCGTGTACTTTACTGTAAAAGATCCTGAAAAGACAGGATTTTTTACATGATTTTCAGTTTTAAAGCCTTCAGATGTTTATCCTTGTAGATAAATGGATAAAAGTAAATTCCTTGTCTCATAAAAAGTTCATCAGGTGAATGATGTATTCTTTCAAAATATCATCTGTCTTCCTGGTCCAAGGGGTATTCACAGCAGGTTCTCAGCCAGTGGAAGCAAAAATGCCAATATCCTTTGAATAGCGTAGGGGAAAGTCATGCATAATTGAATCTCTTGTTTTTATTGTTAAAGCATTGATTTATCCAAGCTGCCCATGTACTGCACTTGCTAATCTGAGGGGAAGCACAATTTTCTAACAAAGCTTTAAAGACCTTAAGTTTGTTCACAGAGAACACATCCAAAAGGACCCACCCGACCATCTAGTCCAATTTTGTGTCTGTGAGATGCTCTTCCCTGTCTGTCTATTGCTCTTGTGCTGAGGCTGCTAACTCAGCTGAAGCTTGTGTTTAACCGTACCCGCGAGAAAAGCACCCAGACATTCTCTGGGGTCATTTCAAGACTGGAAGTCCAGAACTTTCTTTGGAGATTTGTTCCACAGGTTTATTGCCTTCTGTGATGTACAAGAATTTCTACTCTTTCAAAATATGAACTTTGCCTTCCTCTTTCAGCCATTGGTTTCTGTTTCTGCTAGTCAGCAGTTTTTTAGTACTTCATATTTTTTCTTTATGGAAAATTTTTTCTCCATGGAAATTCTTTTCTCCACCAACACACCAATCAATCATTTTTTGGTCATCTTTTATGACTAAGCTTCTTAAAGGTCCTCTCAAAATCTTTTGTCTCATGTTTGGGTATTTTTTCTGACTCTTTTTGACAGCTTCTAGTTTTTCAACATTATCTGTTCAACCAAGAACCACAGTGCCCTATGACACTGATGTTTGTGTTCACCTGCTTGCTATGCCTCCATCCTAAACCCTTTGCAGAGTCACATCTTTATTAAACAGTTTGTCATTTAGTAGGTACAAAGTGCATTCCTTGTTCCTGAACCAAATTCTCATTTGACTCTGGTAAATCACACAGGGGTAAGAGTTCTTTCTATGTGTTCTTAATTCTTTCATATGTTTTTCCCACCTTCATTCACTTCTTCATCTATCTTCATGCCCTCCACCCATTTTTTCTTCACTAGGAGCACTTCACTGTTCAGAGAAGAACTGAAGATTTGTTGACCTGGTGTACAAAGGTGCTAGTAAGCACACAATCCAGAATCCTGTTCCATTTGCAGGGGATACTGTTGTCTGCATTTTACACTAAACAGCAGTCTGTGCTCTTATTTTATCATAAAATAAGGGCACAGACTGCTGTTTCACCATTCATAGCCCCTTAGTAGTGAGGCTACATAAGGGAAGGTCTCTGATTCCCTTCATGCCATACGCTAGGAATATCTTATGTTTCTACACAAATTAGTAGAACTTGAGTAGAAAGGGTGGAGTGTGTGATACAGGGAGAAATCCTGTATGTTAATCCCTAGCCTGGTAGATGAGGTGCTTTCCTGAGAGACATATGTCTTTCTCCTCTTCAGCTGAGGAAATGGATCTGGCCTTTGGTCACTGCACAGTTGAGAAGAATAGGAGGTTAGTTTATAAAAGACAGTTCATTAAATTGAGTGCAAAAGTTCTTTTGGGTGCTTTGTCATCACCTCTTCTCATTGCTGGAGACCTCTCTTACTCCCTTGCCCCCAAACTCATCCAAAATATCTCACAATACATGCATCTGGGGGAGTTCTCTGCCTTTGCCTGAGGCTAGTACAGATTCTTCATACTGTATTTTGTTCTAAAGAGTGTGAAATTTATATTCAGCATTTTAAATAAGGAAAACCACAACTTTTTCTACCAAGTCTGAACTCTATCTCTCCCTCTCCCTCTCCCTCTCTCTCTCTCTCTGTTTCTCCCTCTCTCTCTTTCTCCCTCCAGGACAAACAAAATGAATAAAGGTCCATGACTGTTGTCCCCTCAGTTTTATTTTATTTTTCCTTCTCTTTTTGCTCAAGCCTTTTTAACTGAAGAGGGGACAGAGTGGCAAAAGAAAGCTCAGAGACATCCTAAGTTTAAAAAATGACAAACTTAGTGTCTCATTTTCATAGGTTTTCTTGATGATGGTTTTCATAAAGCATGTCACAGCAGGACTGTGTTTAGGAGCACTATGCTACCAACTTTGGAGGGTTTTATTTATAACTTTTAATCTTTGCAATAAAACTTCCTTGCAAATCCTGGAAAGGACTTCCACATCCCTCAGTGATGTCTTAAAATTTCAGCTTGTCTTTGGCAAGATTGGTTCATCAAGAAGTGAGATACCAGATCTTAGCAGAGAAAGAAACATACCTACCTGTCTCTGGCAGACTGATTCACAGTGTTGCTTGAAATGCAAACTGTGTTGCTAGACTTTTCCAAGACGGATGAAAAAATATTAAATAGGAAGTAAAATTGAAGGATCAGAACACAATCTTTTCAAATGTCACTTGTAAATACATGAGTAATTACCCTAACCTTACTGTCTACAAAGTATATTTCCTTCCTTCCTTCCTTCCTTCCTTCCTTCCTTCCTTCCTTCCTTCCTTCCTTCCTTCCTCTCATTCTGTCTTTTTCTATTCCTTTCTTTGTCTTTCTCTCTGTCCCTCCCTCTTCTCCTCCTTTCTTTTTCTTTCTTCCCTCCTTCCCCATTTCATCCCTTCCTGAACTCCTATGTTCCTCTCTCTCCCTCCCTTGTGCCTTTCCACAACTGTTGACTTTGAATGAAAAGGGGCAGTATTTAAAATTAAAATTGCCATAGGAAAAAGGACAAAGTCATGCCACCTATTTGTCTCAGTTCAGAGGATTCCAGGATCATAAACATAGTTTCTAAAAGCACAGAATTAGCTCAGAAGTTTGGGTCAGTTTTCATAGATATCTGAAAAGTTGGCTCATGATGACTAAAACTGCTCCGTAACAATAATCACAAAGTAATAATCAAAGTCTAACTCTTTGCTTTGAAAACCATAGCTGAGCCGCTGGGCTGTGCTTTGGGACCTGTGTGCCTCTTGATGCTCAGGTCAAGCTAGTGGGAACCAGGCAGCTTCTGCTGCTCCTGTGGGATCTGCAGCACCTCCTGACTGTTTGCCCTCGGGCCAGCCATCGGCTTCACTCAAAACGAAAAGGAAGTGGTTTGTTTCAGGGTCAGCATTAAGTCAGGGAAGCACTTGAGGAAAGCCCTCAAGTTGGAGGCTGCTGAGCCCCCACAGCTCATGGCGACAGAACCTTGTTGTTCATAAGGTCTGAGTCCAAACTAGTTCCTTAACAAGGAAGGTACTGGAAGGTTGTGCTGAGCTTTGGTGGCTGGGAGGACCCTGGCTGCAGAGAGGGGAGTAGGGTAGGATCAGTGCCAGCCTGTGACTGGGCACATTAGTGCCTGTGCCAAGCCTGTGCCAAACTGTGTGTGACAACCTGGGGGTGTGTAATCCACTCAGTTGCCTTTCAGATCCCTTTGCCTGGCAAATAAGCTGCATTGGCACTGACTCACACCCAGTTGTCCTCCATATGCCGCTCTTACTGCTTAGCTTTGCAGGCCTCAGCCACAGATCCCCCTCCTTGGGCTCTTCACCCCATGCTAAGGATGAGCCTGGGGATGGCACGGGTTTCCTTGCACCACTCCTTGAGTTCCTATGTGTCAGCCCCTCCCCTCAGGAGCTCCTAGTGCCAGTCAGATCATCATCTTGTACCCCAGATGATCTGTCCCTGAAGCCAGGCATGTCGAAACCTTCAAGTAACCAACAGCCGTAGGGAGATGGTGGGTGCAGAGGAGTGTGGGGTGAATTCCCACATGAAAAATGAAGTTTTTCTCCTGCCTTTCATAGTCAACTCATGGGAATTCCTGCATTTCAGAAAAAGGCAGCTGTGTTGCAGCAACACCAATGGGCTCCATGATTTAAATTCTGGTACGATAAACACTTGTCAAATAGCTCACACCAATCAATAAATGTCATCTAATAACAAAAGAATCTGTCATCAGCCATTAGCCCCATCCATGAGACATTCACCTTGGATTTACAGAAAACCTTTTGGAACCAGCAGCAGAGCTTGTTAGGTTTCTTGTGAACTACAGCTCTGAAATTCTTGTTTTACATCTCTTTGAATGCCAAGGAAATGAATTTTTTTCATTTCAGAGTAGGTCAGTCCACGTATGCCTAGCAACAAAAATTATGCCAATAGAGTCATATGGCAGGAAATATAATGTTAACTTGGTCCTGGCTGTGTTTTTATCCTTAACAAGAGAAAATCAGGAAATAAGGAGAGTGTTGGATTTAATTTGGAATTTCCTGGCCCCTTGCTGTTTGTTGTCTTGAAGATAACACTATCTAAACATCCAGGGTCTTAAAAATTTAATTTCCTTTCTCTATTTCCTAGTTTGTATTGCTCAGGCTTTCAGGCTTCTATTGTGGCTCCTCTTGAAGAAGAGACTTTTTATAATTCTGAGTGTGTTTTCACACAGCACTTACATTGCTCTTGTTCTTTTCCACTTTTCTCCCAAGTGAAAGCTCTCCGTTCCTGCACACTTAGTCAGCCTGTGGTGATAGAGGGTAGGCACAAAAAGGAGAATTTGTTGATACTGCCAGAGCTTTTGTATTTTCCTTTTCATTCTTCTTTTTGTGCCACCAAAGAAGGATATTGCCCAACAGGGCATGTCAGCAGACCTCACATAGGACATCTTTGATCTCAGTGTCCAGTATGCTGTGCAAGAGCAAGGAATTCTCATTCTAGGGGGCAAAAATAAACCCCATCTTGTCACTACATCTGGAGACCAACAGGCCCAAGTACAGATGCTTTCCTGAGATGTGACTGAACTCACCTGTGTGAGCTGCTGCCACCTCAGTAGAGGAAGGGTGTCCTGTTAGGATTCTGCCCACAACTGTGTCCTTGCTGCCCTTCCTGTCTGGGGGCTGTGGTCATACATGGGCCAAGGTATTCACTTCCATCCCACAGTGAATTCTCTGCCAAGAAAGACCAGCAAATTCAGAGGTATTCTGGCAAGGGACATAGTTGCCCCATTCAGACCTCTTTGAAGGTTCAGAGATTCCTCTTTCTTGGTTATAATACAGGGATCACACATTCATTTTATTGATGCTAAAAGGGCATCACCTATTCTTTTAGTATGGTCTGGAAAGTCGCACTCTGTAGACAAGGAAATAAAGCCATGTTTTCATAACAGAGAATCTTTTGCTGATTCTAGGCACTGGGTAGCTTAGGCACATGGCTTCCCACTTAAAATCTAAAACAAATTCAAGTAAATGGCTTGGTATATGTGGAAATTATTTATTAATAATGTGTAGGTATTCTTGTTTATTATTTATGTGCATATAATTCCAGTAGCAATTAACATCTTAATGAAATCTTTGTATAGAATACTTTTTTTAATGAAAACACAATTGTGAATATGATTTGCTGCTCCTAGGAAACCAAGCATAATTAGATCCAGTTTAATAATATGGAAACTATTAACATACAAAAAATGCACTCTGAAAACATTCCTGTGATGACACAGGTTCGTCAGAAGAAGCTGAACTTGCTTTTCCCAAGGTCCTGCAACATGGTTGAGGCTGAGATGCTGTTGCAGTTACACTGCACTGATCCCACTGGTGAGATTCTCAGGCGTTTATTTGCAGAAAGTCTGTGCACTGTGAACCTTTATTTACTTTTTCTCACCAGAGGATTTTACTCCTTGAGCAAGGGATGAAGCCTCTTTCAGCTTTAGATTCCAGGAAACTCAAAACTCAATGAGAAATTAAGGTCTTGTTTGGTTTGGGGATTTTGCCATATTATGCCACTGGTGACAGCCACTGAAGGAGCTTTGTCAGCATTGTCCCCAAGTGCACACAGGCACTGTGGAGATTAGCTGGCCACCAAACAACAGTAAATTGCACAAATGCAAATCAGAGGCTGCTGTGCCTTGCTGACATATGTCCCTGCCCTGTGAAACCACTACACGAATTGGTGTTTCTGCCTGGTTACGAACTCAACCATGGTAGGGGGTTTGACTAGAGGACCTTTAAGGTCCATTCCAACCCAAGTCATTCTATGATTCTGTGACTTGCATAAAGGGTTTTGCCACTGTCAATATATTGTCTTTGCAAGTGGAGCATTTTTACAGGGCAGCTAAAGGCTGGTGGCTAGCACAGATTTGGATATGACATATCACACCTCAAGCAAAGCAGTGGAGACGGCAGTCAGGCTGTGAAATGTGCTCCAGGGTGGCTTGGCTCACACACGGGCCAGGTGACTCACAGGCCACAACTTTCCCTCCTAGAGTACGCAGAAGTCTCTTCAAAACTTCTGATAAGCCCAAGATCTGAGCTTATACTTTAAAACCTTCTGTGCAGGTTTTTGCTTGATTTTTTTTTCTCTTTTTACCTTGTACATGAAATAGTTATCCTGTTCTGCTCAAACTCACACTGGACAGACCAGGAAGGGATTGAGGTGGGAATCCTCTCTGGATGCCTTAGGAGCTTAGAGGCCACAAGGGGTACTTTAAGCAGGCTTTGGCCAAGGTTAAATCCAGAGGGGCTTCCCTTTGTTGAGACCTATTCTGCCATGGTCTCACAATTATTTATACATCAGGACTCACATTTTCCAGTGTGGCTGTGTACAGCCATTTTTACATACCTAATTAAGCTCAGAAATGCATGTTTAATGTTCTAACGATGACAGAATCAGACAATAATCTTTAGCACTTATGTACATATGAAATAGTGCATACAACATGAAAGCTGTGTACAGACATTAAATAATTCATCCTTATAATAACTGCCAGGAGCAGGGGGGAAAGGCATTAGCTAAAAAGCTCACCTCCTTGCTGCAGCAAGTCATTGGCAGAGTCAGGGTTAAGCACTGTGAGGGTCTGGTGCTGAGCTCTGTGCTTCATCTATTAGCTCTCACTTCTTCCCAGTTCATATGTTATTTGGAATGTTTCCTACTCCAAGACATTCTTCTGTGGGAAGCAGCTATGAGTCCGTATGAACAGAATATTCCATAAAAATAAACCAGCGATCCCCAGGACAAAGTGATGGTGCTGTCGAGGAGATACACAGATATAAGTGATGCTGCCTGAGCTGCTCATGACACAAACACCCACGACTGTGTTGTGATGCCGGGAGGCCATGCACCCACACACTCCAGCGGTGGGCAGGAGCAGCCGGGTGTCACAGTATCGGGAGCATGGTGCAGAGGAGGGGTGGGTGCCAGGAGATGGAGAAGAACCCAAAACAAGATGAGCGTGGCAGCTGTGTCAGTGGCTTTGTGCTCTGCTGTGCTCATCACCAAAGAGTACAGCCCTACCTTGGTCACCCTCCTACTCACTGTCGTGATCAAATTCAATCAGCTATTATCAGAAATTACATTAAAAATGACCCCAAAATCTCTTCCAATACATGAGGGGTTTGAGACTAGTGGAGGCTCCCTTCCCCCTCCCTCAGGCTTTAGCCAAAGTGAGCGAAAGAAGCACTACAGGAAAATTGAATTGCTGTGCAGATATCCTGTGGCTTTATGATCAGGATGCATCCTCTTGCATGATACTATTTGCACGGTTCAGCTGTGTGTCACATGTGTTGGCTTTTGTTTATCTCTTCCTGTGAGCAGTGAGGTGTACGACACCTCTGAAAATGCCCATCTACAGAAGGCAGCTTTCCGAGGCTGGTAGAGACAGTAGCCAATGCTCTGGGAAAGAGCCAGCTCAGATGCAATAATAATATGATGTTTCACTGGCTGAGGACAGCAGCTCCTGCTATTCTGCTGGCAATTGGCAGGTATATGGCTCTACATGTTGTGCATTTCTGACAGACATGGCTATTTTTCCAAGAAGCCTTTGGACTTCAAATATTATAAATGTTTTGTTGCCTTATTTTAATCTAGGTTGCCATTTGGTGAAGTTATCTTTGTGCTCAGTACAAGTTTACTTGTGAAGGTTATATTGCTGTTTTGGGGTGATAGCACTGAGTCCACATATTCTTTTAAAAGCTACTTCATCTTCAAAGAAAACACCCCAAAAATCCTGTACATATTCCAGAGCTCTGCACAACATATGAGAGGCTCTGGAGAGACCTAAATAATAGGGATCATTTTCTATCTAGATATGTTTGGACATTCCTTTACAGAGCATGTGGAAATATATTCCATTTTCAAATTGATACACCCTCCTCCTGTAACATGAGTCAAGAGGAGAAAGCCCACACAGTTGTTTTGGTTACTTAGGAACTTCCATGCCTGATTAATCAGTTTCTCTCCTCTGCTTCGAGGAACCTAATTGAACTTGTCATTTTATTCCTCTGAAATGTACTCGAAGATTCAAAAAATTCTGGCATTTCTAATATTTATTTTCCACACTTCAGTTGCCAAAGGTACCTCCCTTGGGGATATTACAGATTGGCTTCCATATTAGCTGAGATCATCCTGTACAATTTCTGGTCCTTGCCTATGGGAATGGAGCATCTTCTGCTCTTTTGGTGCATTCCTATACCATGGTGCTTTCTGTACCATCAGTGCAACTCCTTCTCTTGCTCCCACAATATCTTTTCCCTCCAGCATCTTCCAATTACAGTACTCCTTGCATTACCATTAAATTTAATATAATCCATCAAATAGTCCCACAGGGGATATCTTTCACTTTGGATTTATCTGCTAATACACACATGGTAGCAGATGATCTCTCTTCTCTCTCTTTTTTTCTGTGAGATTATTAATTACTAATGCAATTTTATCACAGAAACCTGGCAGTCTCCAAACATAGTCTCATATCTTCCTATTTCATTTGAATTTCTCCAGTGTAAATTACTGCCTCACAGTCCTGGTTTCTATAGGTGTCATTGCATTCCAGCACAATTCATTAAAAAATAGAAATAAATTATGTTATTGGTGTGTTTCTTCATCCTTAGCTCCCCATTCATTGTTTGATCTATTCTCTTTGGTGCATTTATACACTCATTTTTCACCAGTTTATAAATGTTGCAGTCAGAGACTTGGATGAAATTCTCAGCTATAGGCACAGGACTCCCATCTAGATGAATAGCTTCTTAGGTTTAAGGCCAGAGAGAAACATTAAAGCATCTGTTCTTATTTCCTGTATATCACAGGCCATTACATCTCGCACAATTAACCATGTATTGAACCTAATAGCTTCTTTGGCTAAAGTACATATTCTAGAAAGGCATCCAGCCATGATTTGAAACTCTCCAGAGAGAGGAATCCACAGCTTCCCTTGAGGATTTGTTCCAGTGGCTAATTAACCCCACTCTTAAAACTATATGGCTTATTTCCCATTTTAATTTGCCTGGTTTCAGCTTCCAGTCACTGGCTTTTGCTATACATGTTGCTGCTGGTTAAAGAGCCTTAGAGTAGCTGGTGTTTCCAGGACAGTTACCTTTCAGTCTTCTCTTTGATAAACCCTGAAATATTATGAGCTAGGTATGTACAGAAAAATGGATCTCAAGGCATTAAATAATTTCTATGGCTTTTTTGGAACCTTTTTCAAATTTCCCTCACAAGAAATAACATTCGTATGTCTGGTCATGATCTGGAGGAGGAAACTCTGCTGTCTTCTCCTCAGTCCAGGTGCCATCAAGACATGGTCATGCATAAACATACACTTGGGCCCAGTCTTGGGAGGTGAGGTTTCTCAATCTGTCCAACACAGCCTGAAAATTAAGTCTTGTCCTTCCCAGGACAACGAGGCTCTGGACAGTAACATAATCTTTATCCAGATGCATATCCTCCCTCCTGCCCTCCCAGCCCATTGTGAGATTGGAAAGAAGGGCCATGCTGCTTCATAGTCCCTTGGCTGAGCTGGCAGGCATCCATCATGGACAACCTCTTTTGGGTTTTTGTGTTGCATTTTTCTCCACCAAGAACTGGCAATGTCTCTGTAAATAATGGTAGTTCCAGAGGAGAAGCTTTTGAGTAGCCATTCCCAGCTGGTGCTCAGGCAAGGTAGAAGCAGCTACTGAATAAGTGCACTGATGTACCTAGCCTGTCCAGGCCTAATGTTTATTTTTATTAGTGATAAGTTGCTGTGAGTGTCTCTGAATGTTTCTTCTAGATAATGAAATCTTTGCTTCAAAAAACTAGCAGCAAATAGCTTTAAGGAAGTTTTATGACCAAACTGGGAAGTGCTGTTGGTTTTGCAGCCTGTGGACCCCAAGGAGAAGCCAGTGCTTGAAGCACTTTGCATCAGGTTCAGGCTGCCTCAGTTCCATCTGTGTTCAATTAAATCCTGGCCAGCCGGTGATACCCATCATGCCTGCTGCAGAACACAGTGCAGCTGCTGCAAGAGGCGAGACCTGCCTGCAGCCTAGGACAAAGGGTAGGTGACTGAGGCAGCTGTCCCTTGTCCACCATTCAGCCCAGGACCAGGGTGCCACCTCAGAGCTCCTATTTAGGTGCATATAAGCCTTTATGCTCCATAATGGAGGTATTAATGGTGATTGCTAAAGATTTTAAGTGCCTTTAAAAATTAGATGCTGTCAAACCATGCTGAATTAATGAGGCTTAGGATGCCTGGCATATGGTGGGATTTAGATCTGCTTATGGCTCATGGCAGCACAGGACAAGGAAAGCACCATGCTGAGTTGCCTGTGCAGGGATGCACAGCCCCAGCCCTGTGCCTGTACCTGCTGTGCAGTGTTTGATGGCATTATCTTCTAGCATGCATGCAGGGATAGTGTCTGGCCAGTGTTCCTCCACCTGTGCCAGCCAGCATTGAGAAAGTGCTTTGACTCTGCTCTTTCAGCTTCATTAGCAGGCTCCAGGTATGCATCCCCAGCCAGGAAATCAAAGGCAGTAAATAAATTCAGATTTTCAAAACAAAGATCCTGTGAGGAGCACTAGAAAAGGTTGTTTGCAGGCTGCTGAAGACAGTGGGGAAGGAAGAGGAGATGCTTAGTGCCCTGCAAGACTCTGATCTGAGGCTGATGTCAAGCCACCAGCCTCAAGGTTTGTTTTTAATCTTGTAACCACACCAGAGGGGTTGATATTCCAGTTCCACGACCAAGTCTCCCCTCGATCCCTGAGCTCAAGGACATATTAGAAAGGTCTGTGCTCAATGATAGCCCTTAGATATTGTTCTTCTGCAGACCTCATGGCCACGCTGTAAGATCCTCCCTTTGGGCATGTGGAGAGGGGAAGATGAGGCAGAGAAGAAGCTTTTTTTGATGCTGAAACATTTTGTTTTTCAGGGAGGGGGGATAGCTATTTATTTACTTTTGATGGAGCCAGGACAAACCATTTGTTTGATGGATTAGGCAGTTTTAATATGTCAGGTTGCCTAGGGTACAGGCCAGGCAGGTTAGCTGAAGCAATTGTCTCTATACAAATGGAAAGAATAATGTCCTGAAAAGGCAGCATTAAGGGTTCTGCTCTCTCATCTGCAGACTATTCCACAATACTTACCCTTTAAATCCCAGTCGAGCCTCTTAAGGAGACCTGAGTTAGCAGTGAGAAGTAAAGGCTTTTGCGGCCTTTTAGCTGCAGACTAAATACTGCTTTAATAATGCAATGCCACATTTTTTCCCTCATAGGAATTATTTGATAAAGGCTGGTAGTTTTGGTGGGGTGTTTTGGTTTGTTTTTTTAATTTTCTTTTTTCCTTTAGTTTGGTTTGTTTTGGTTTTTGTTGGGTTTTGGTTTTTTTTTTAGTGCTGTTGCAAATACCTCAAGTTTGTATTATCATGAGTTGCCAGGTGTAACTGCAACATAAGTGAAACAAGACCATTAACTCAGTGACTTGCAAAGGAGAATATTATGTCTAATCCTCTTTGGCCAGAAAGCTTACACATTACTGGCAATGTCTAGCTCAGTTTAGGTTAGGGTGTCCCAAGGTACATGTCAGTGTGAGAAGAGGTACAGTCTGGACTTCCAGGGATGATGATGATGACTACCAGCTTCCCATACGAGTTTTTGTACCTCAGGGAAAATGTGGGGTGCTTTGCACTCCTCTGAAAGGATATGGTTGCAATTATTTTTGGGTAGTAAACATATCCACAGCTCAGCAGTGTGACTGACTCATGCATGATTTGCCTCTATTACTCTGCTTGTGAATGTGGTAGAGAACTTCCAATTTACAGCAGCTTCCCCTCCTGATTTATTTACCAACTCAGCCTTTAGAGAAGATTGATTTTTTTGATACAGAACTAGGCAGTTTCTTTTTTTTAACAATACAGGCCTGTGTAATCAAAGTTTGACGGTTTTTTTTCTAAGAGTGAACATTTCCCAAGTGCTCATGTCATTGATAGAGATTCAATTAGATTTGAGAAATGAAAAGGCACCAAGTGCTCATGCTGCTGAAAAGGTTGTGGTGGTTGTCATGCTTGAGTGTTGCAGATGCACCTTAAATGTGGTTTGCTTCCACAACTACCCACCTATTGACCAGCAACTCCCACAAAGCATCTCTGTGTCTCTCTGCAGTGATGACAAACAAGCTGCTTCAATTCCCAGTAACTTCTTGCTTTGTTTCCCCGTAGTGGCAGCACAGAACCGATACAGCAGTACACAGAGGGACACCCTGAAGCAGGCAGCAAGAGGAGTTTGCCCCAGAAGAGGTGGCCACTTGTGGCAAGGGGTGCTCACATTGTGACACGAGGGCTGGTGCAGCACCGCCGTGCTCGCCCTGCCTGCCTGGGGATGCTGTGTTCAGTGTGAAAAGGCATTCAGCAGGCTGTGCCCAGAGCAAGGTGAACCATGGGGCTGGGAGCTCGACTTGCCTGTTCTGCCCATTCCTCTGGTGGGAAATATTCTTATAAAGGGCACAGTTGCAGTCCCTATGGATTAGGTACTTCAATGGGCTCTGAAACTCAAGAGCTCCTGTTTGGAAGTGCAGAACACTTTTAGATTGTTCTGATAATGAGAAAAAGACCCTGAAAGTCCCATTACGTGCTTGGCACAGCAGGAACCAGCTTTGATGGAGCTGTTGAGTTGCCTGCGTGACAAATTCTGCTCCAGCTCTGAAACCCAGGTCATGTCGTCCGGACATGATTTGGCAGGCATAGTATGACCAAAACAAAAAAAAAAACCAACATTTTCTTAGCTGGATCATTTCAGCTGGATCCGACTCACCAGGAAGGCATGCAAGCACTTGTGTTGGTACTGTGGAGGTGGCAGCATAGAAGGAAGGAGCAAACTGCCAGAGGGCATGGGACCACAGATAATGTGCATCAGTCCATGTTCTCATGCCTTGCCATTGTTCACTTTTCTAGGAGAAACACTTTCCTATTCATTCCCACCTCCACGCTGCTCTCTAGAAGGCAAGCAACATATTCCTTTTTGAGATTGCAGTCTGCACTTTCCTGGTCAGCAGAAGGGTTTAAGCCTCAGCAGGAGCCAGTTGACACAGCAGCTAAGATTAGATCTCAAATAACTATTTAAAAACCTTGTGTAATCAGCAAGAAAGGGCAAAGAGCTAAAGCATGAGCATAGAGCAGCACTGAGTTTGAATGCCCCCCTGTCCTTCCTTATGGTAGCAAGTAGCTTCATCATGTCTGCAACGATAAAACGAAATATCTGCAGGGCCCTGTGTTATTTTGAATGTGTTTAAAAAGAAATTAAATTATGGACACTCACTTCAAATCATGGCTAAATGTTTCGTATGAGAGAACCCAACAGTTCTCATCTTATATATCTGTTTAGGAGGACAGCAGTTGGTCCCTCTATGGTCCTCTCCAGCACCAGATGCAACCACTTGCATTGGCATTGAGTGAGACAACTCAGCCTTTAATTAAACTAAAGCAGATCCTCAGCTTTCCCAGAGGAAAATGAGATAAATTGTTTACCTGCATATATCACTTACATAGAAAAGTATTTGGGCTAAATGACTAATTTATTGGTGGATAACATGGCCATTTTTGAATCTTTTATGACACTTTGCTGTTAAACTATTCTTCCTGTAATCTATCTGTAAGAACAGTAGGTGTGTAGTATTTTATTGTATGCACATACCCATATTTCAGTCAGCTTCAGGATCCTGAGTGAGGAACTCCAAAGGTGAAAGTGGAAGCTTTTCTTAAACACCAACTTGAGATCTAAAGTCCGACTTTCAAGTGAGGCACGATTCACACTCAGCACAGGCAGGAAGCAGCCAGGTCCCTTTCCAAGTGCCTTGTCATGGGCACTAACCTTGGGGTACAACAATTTTTGCTGGGCTCCCTGCCAAGGAGCCCAGCAGCTGCTGCCAAGGAGGGAGTAAAGCAGGAATTTGAACAGGGACCTTTCCTCCCCCTGTGACAGTTTTCCCCCCAGCATGTCCCAAGCTGTAAAGGGTTGCAGCCCAGAAGGCTTTGCTCTTTTTAAATCAACTCCTAGGCTAGCTATGAAGTAGCAAATCCTCTCTCTTTGCCTCCTTGTCCAGATCAGCGTTTTGCATTCCCTGGGTGCCCTGAACTTGCTGCAGCAGGCAGTTCAGCCACACCAGTGGCCTCATGTGGAGAGACTGCCTCTTCTTCTGCCAGAGCTATTGGGTTTTGCATGTGCTATAATAAGAATAAATAAAACCCCTCAAATAAATAGGAAAAGATAAAGAGGCAGATAACTGTAATTCTCATGACTGATAGTATTACTCAATTTAGACATTAATATTCTAGCTAAAGCTTTAAACCTTGGATTTACTGAGCATGCCTGTTACTAATTTTGCCAACTCAAACTGCATTGGTAGCAGGTAGGTGTATAATTTTAAAATTACTTTGAATTATATTGCAAGTTAAGCATTGCAGAGACTATGATTATAATTTTTTTTTTCCCAGGCAGCTGATGATGGCCTTTCAGGATTTATTACTACCCTCCTGAAGGTTTAGGAGGAGTGTTTACTGGATGGATCCATAGCCTGTATAACTCCCCATATTCCTCTATTAAAATTACACCCTTAGTTCTTGTTCCGTAACTAAGAAATGACACATAGCAGGTCCCCATTGTTGATTCATTACACTGCAAAGTCTTAAATCCTTTCTTTTCAGTTTCAACCAGAGAAGATTATTCTTCACCTGCCTTGATGTGGTTTTTGCTGTCAGCCAGGTCACAGCAACCACCTTTCTGGAGGGAACAGACACTGTGGGGAAGTCCTCAGAGATCCTCACAGCATTATGTACACAGCGGCTCCAGGAACAGCCTGGCACAAACGAGGACCAGGGAGTTTCCAGTTCCCTTTCCTTATCCTCTCTTCAGCTTGATGGAAAGTGGGGTATCTCTGTTGTGCTGAGCCCTGGAAGGGCTTTCAGTGAGTTCCATGGAGAGAAAGAAGAAATGGTTCACGTAACAATGTTAGGACTTGATCTGTCCATATACAGTTTCCAATAGCAGGAGAGGCTTCCCTTTCAGGAAATCAGTGGTTGTGACATTGTTTTTCATAATAATATGAATAAATATTAATAATTATTTTAAAATAAAACCAAAAAAATAGGTAGAGATACTGTTTTATTTTGGGGAAAGATTTTTAATGTGTGTGGCCTGTTTTCACCATGCATACACATATGTGAGAAGGAAAGAAAGCAGCATCAAAACAGCACAAGTGCAAGCAGTCAGGAAGCAACTCTGTCAGCATTACTGAGAGCACCTTTGTTCATGATGTTCTCCACCCCATCTGCACATATATGGATAAATAAATTGCTTCACTCACATGACAAGTCCATTGAACTCCTGCCAGACTTTACGATTCTGTATTGACCCACCAAAATTCAAAATAGATTTTCTTAGAGGTAAAAACCCCCAGTGAATGTAGAGGCTGTTATTTATTCTGTCACATCTTTGTTTTAATGTCAGTGAAAATGGAAATACACTGGAGTATAGAATTGCACTTTCCAAATGCACACTGATAGTTCAAAAACCTGGGGTAAGATATAATTTCTGCTGAAGTCAATAAAGAAATTCTGAGGGACTTTATTGAGACAGGGTTCAATACCTTAGAAAGCTTTAGCATTAAAGTGAGTGCTGCTCTAAATATGAAAGATGATTTATTGGAAAGCAATACCAGGACATGTCATACCTCGTCATTAAGATTACCTTGGGCTCATTATCACTTTTCCTCCTAACTGAACTTCAAAGATGAGTGTTAGATGGATGCTTATATTAAGGAGTTCTGTTAAAGGCAATTGTGCTTCATATTTTGTCCTGCTATTTAAAGAAAATTCTTTATATTGATTACCTAAAAAGACCAATGGATGAAAACAGAATGGAGGAAGACATGTATTCTAAACTGTCAGATACAGTCCTCACCCCATGCCTTCTTAAACACAGGAGAAATTAGTTTTTTCTTTTCCATTATAAACTGTTCCCTGTTATGATGATTTAGTTTTACAACAAACCAAAGCTGGACTTTCACTGAAGACAAAACATTAAATAAAAACCAACCCAATAAACCCAACAAACTGAAGATGTTTCATTGATGATGTATGTGCATGATGATACTGTGACTTCTTAAAACAGCTGTCGGAAAAGCAGAAACAGTAAGAGATATTAATGTGGAGGGCTGAAACTATGACGGTACATTTGCCCTCATGTTTCCTGAGCTGGTATAGTGTGGGAAAGCAGTTGCTTGGAAAGTTGTCATTATTTCCTCTTGTGTTGTTCAGAACAGACTTATAAATACAGCCAGATGTTACTCTCAAGAGGAGCTGTTGGCTTGTGGCAGCATAACCCTTGTTTTCCAATGAGCATGGAAATACAGAGGGAATTGTCTCCTGGCTGATTTGAAAGTGACAGCTTTCAGCAGAAGTATTCAGATTTAAGTTAAATGTAGTATGCAGCTAAAGATTAGATTAAGAGCTAATCTTTTATTTCCAGTTGCTTTTGCTTTGCCAAGACTTTCTCAATTCACCAGTGACCCAATTTTAAAAAATAAAAATATTGTTACACAACCATGATCCCAAGCCTTGGCAGTGTGAGGTTCATGTTTGGACTTGATGATGCTAGAGGTCTTTTCCAACATAAATGATTCCATGATTCTATGACATGCTCCCTTTATCCCCTGAGGATGTTTCCAAACCACAGATGTGAAGAAGGAAAATTGCCCAAGTAATATGAATCTGAGATTAAGTCATATGGAAAACTGATCCTCTGAAATAGGCAGGGACCTTTCTACAGCATTTAGTGGGCTTTTTTAACCCTTCCTTTCAGATGTGGGTGAGGAGCAGCGGGAGCACTTTAATGTGATTCATAGGCAGCGGCACGGCTGAGCCTGCTCTCGCTGCACAGCTCTGATGAATCCCTCTTGGACCACTTCATCATCCCCTCCCCACACCCATCAACTCTGTCCCCACTGGCACTGGCCAAAACTAGACTAACTCTTTGTCTCAAATCTTTGATTACATTTACAACCCCCAATAACTAATTTAGGTCGTCACTGCTGCTGGGAGAACTATTTTAGTTTGTATTCCTATCTTCTGTTCTTTTGTGCTTTGTTTTTCTGAAGTATAGGGGTTTGTCTTAATGTGACATCTCTGAGTAAACATATGCATCTGAGGAAGGCAAAACGAATTTATTGCATTTTGGCTAATACGGAGGAAAGGGGAAATTGCCTACATAATGAAACAGGAGATGCAGTTTAACTGTCATTTCTCTCTTGTCTCCATAGTACTGGATACACAAATATAAAATATATGATCTACCTCCTCCTTCAAACATATCAACGTACAATTAAAACCCACAAAGCTTGACAACCTGTTGTCAAGTTGTTTAAGCAGTTGTTTCAGAATCTGACAGACAAACTTATAAACAAAACGTAGAGCACCAGATCGTGGGATGAGGCAGCATCATCACGTGGCTTCCTCAGTTATCCGAAAATTTGGAAAACAAAAAAACAGAGGAATACTTTTTCTCCTTGAATAAATAACAGTTTAATTACATTATAGAAATAAAATATGATATGGTAGGAATACACTGGAAATCTTACAGAAATACTATTCTGCTACTGGTAAGTAAATGGTCAAAGCTACTTTTCATGACAATCTGAACAGTACTTGTGTACAAACTATTATACAGGTTGCTAATGAAAAATATTGCAACAGTTGCAAGAATGTTACCAGCTCAAACAAACATCTAATGATACAATATTCTTCTAAGAGGAAGTAATAATGTTAGATTTACAGACAATAAAGAGTTATGTTCTCCACTTCGAAACACTGCAAATAAAAAGCTCAGGTAATCTGATTTCTTTACCTCATATTATCACAAGGAAAAATTTTCCTTTCACTGTGAAACAGCATCTCAAGAAACCCTGTAAACAGTTTATTCAAAGGTAGTATTTGAGATGTCACAGCAACTTCAACAATTTTCCTAGTCCACAATTACAGACTTTTTAGGCCACTGCTTGTACAGATGATTTTTTTTTTCCACGTATTTACATACATTCAGCCCAATAACAGCAGGTAGAATGCGCTGTCTATCTCACAATAGACACACTAAAATTTTCATTGAAAGGCCAGTGCAAGATGTGGATAGTGATTGCACAGCACTGAGGAGATTATATCATACAAATCTACAAGTAGACTGTCGAGAATCTAACTGCACACATGTGACACAGATGGTCTTAGTGGATACGTTGACACTTGGAGTCGCTACATACATGTAAATGCAACTAGTAGTGGTGGGTGGATGATGATGATGATGATGATGATGATGGTGGTGGGTGGCTGTGGAACACAGTATCGTTTGGCTGTGCTATCACTAAGTGAAGGTAGGCAACTGCAAATTGGGAATACCTAAAGCTGAAGTGTAAGTACAGCTTATCTTGGAATGGCAGCAGATTTTTCTAATGAAAGAATAGTTCTACTTAGTGTGCAACATGTAAGGAAATTGTTGCCAACTCTTTAATAAATGGTTCTAAGTGAACCGATGCAGCTCCCAGAGCTTTAGAAAACCTCATTATGCAAATGAAGATACTGATGATAGACGATAACATTTCACAGGATGCTATTTCTTATTATATCAGTAAGCACCAAGTTAAGTGCCAAGACAGCCCCATTGTCCCATGATTTATCGTAAAATTTAGAACTTGAATGCACAACAAAATTCCACAAAGTTTGCATTTAAGTCACAAGAAGACAGTTTCAAAAATGGCTCTTAAAACACCCTTACATTTCAAATGGGCTTTCCTCCACTTGCCCAAGAGGACTGCTTTAGGATGGACTAGACATACACATAAGAAAGATCTTCCAGGAGGACTTGACATCCTCTGGGAATCCTCTGCAACCCACTGGTTTTTGCTGACTGCAGTGGGCCCCTTGAGAGTGTGGTGCCCTGTCCTGTCACGCAGGTAAGCTGCAGGGGAGGTGGGTGGAGAAGGAAAGTACCCCTGTCTCTTCCAGCTGTTGCTCAGCACCTCACCTGACCTGATCTTATCTTTAAAACATGCCACCCCTCACCAAGCCTAAACTTGGGAGCCACCTGCACCCCCACAGAGCCACTGGCTGAAAGGGGCTGGGTGTTCATTCAGCTGGCTGCTCTGGCCTGCACTAAGGGAGCCAGAGACCCTGGGCTGGTGTCCCCTCTCTCTCCCTACCTAAGCACAAGGATGGGTGGCAGGGCAGTATGGATTTGGCTCCACTCGCCCTGTGCCATGGAGGAGTCACCCCCGCTGCAGCAAGTGTCAGGCAGCTAAAGGACTAAGCTGTGTTCACAGCTATTTTGGCAGAAATCAGCCAGAAGGGTGAGGAAACGGTCTGAAAAAGCAAGGCAGCAGAGGAACCCAGACCTTATGACTCAGAACAGAATCACAGAGTATCCATGCCTCGAAGACTATCCGGTAGCATGTTCCTTGTGACAGTCCCAGGCTGCAGAAACTGTCCCACCATGGAACAGTCCCTACTTTCCTTCAGTAACTTCTTCCTGGTAGGGTCAAACCTTGTCAGTGGTTTCAGAAAGATGCACCTCGTTGCAAGCTATCAGATTTGAATACTTGCAGCCTTAAAACAAACTACTATCTACTCCTGGCTTTCTCAGTCTTCAGGAACACCATCAACAGCCACAGCATTTTCCAGTGTGGGCTCATTCCATGCTCTCTGCCTCTCGTTTCCCTTTATCCTCAAGTGCAACTGAAAGGTTGCTTCCTCTAGCACATGGATACACATCTCAGCATGAATCGAGATGTTCTTAATACGGTACTTTCACCAGTAATCAATTGGAAGAACTCAATTTTAGAAACAGAATTCGTGTGCAAAGCGTGCAACAAGAAATACAGTTACATTTGGTCATAGTGTCCTACCTTAGCTATGCTACCGTGACTCACACTGATTAGTATACTTACACACACACACACACACACACACACGGAGATATTTATTTATATACACGCTCACACAATAAGAAAATGTCTAGGTCTGACAATATTTCCTCCTCTTTTAGTGAAGACGAGAGTTTGGCATCTCAGGCTCTGAATCTGCTTAGACCTGGGATACAGGAATGTGACACACTTCAAGTATACGTCAACTGCACAGTGATAACATCGCACATTGAGTCTGACACATGCTGTCTTCAGTGGTCCAACACCAGCACATGGCTTAAAACCAGATGTCCATTAAAGGAGCCAATATCCAGGACCTTTGCTTTTCAGTGTTTGTATTCATGCAATGCCCAAGAGCAGGGCAGTAGTCTGTGCAACCATAAACCATCCTTCTGCATAAACGCAGTGGTATTTACAAGTCTGAACCAGTGCATTCCTTTCTCACATTCCTCCTCTATTCCTCTGTTGCTGTTAGTCTCATATGCATGTGAAAATAAAAGGCAGTGGGGAAATAATTTTAGTAGAAGAACACAAAGCCTCTCCTCTAAGTCCACAGAAGACCACTAAAAGTGTAAAATTTCCAAAATATCTCATAGGAAGTCTTCAAATACAGTAAGTGTTTTCAATGGGGTTTACATATCACGTTTCACGTTATTTCCACGGAATTCTACCTTATCACTTTGTTTAATCAGACAAATATCAATAACACATAATAAAACAGCACACAATTCACGGGACACGACACGTTTTACAAAACCTCTAAACTCAGTACTGCTGCTTTTGGAAAAAATCAGAAACTCCTATTACTTACAGACATGAAATACATTTCACATTGAAATGAACAGCATGATTACAAGGCTTTTTTTCTTATTTGATGGTGTTGGTTTAGGACGCATTATTTTTCAATTAGGTTTCACAATTCTTCTTCACACCCCCAAAGCAACGACTGCTAATCTGGTATTTTCTCTGTGCTCTTTCAGGAAACATTATTATTCAGTAAACACCTTTTGAGAAAAACTTGTGAAAATTTAGCTAGAATCCCTAATTGTAAAACCTGAAGAACTGACTGATGGTAATGCTCTTAACACAATCATTGCTTAACTTACAATGACAAACCAAAAAATATTACAGGAGGGTACAAACACGTTAAGCCATGGGTTTGGTTTTCTCTGTTGTTGATTTTCTAAATTTTTATTTTTTTTTAAACTTAAACTCCTTTCCTCACAATGCTGAGAAGTCTCTGACTTACAACGCTTCAGCAGTTGTGTCCGTGGAGACAGACATGGTAACTTTGGCAATCTTAACTGTGCTCTTGATGCAGCTCTCGGCAGCCCTGTGCACGTTCCCCGCGTTGTTGGCGTGTTTGTGCTGGCAGTCAGACTCCATGCTGTTGTCCAGGGGCTGCGCAGTCCCTTCGCAGGTGGGGAACATGCTGCGGAAGGCGTGTCGCAAGTCCTTGCTCCTTAGAGCGTAGATGATGGGATTCACTGTTGAATTCAGCAAACAGAGCATGCTACAGAAGGCAAAGATAGTCTTGATGAGCTTGTTCATTTTCCCAAAGACATCATACACCATGATGGCAAGGAGAGGGCCCCAGCATATGATTAAAACAACCAGGATAAGGACCAAAGTTTTGGCTAATCTGATGTCCATACGAGTTTGATCAGGCCTAGTGATCTGTACCTTACCATCCTCCGTCGACTGAATGATGATGCTTTTCTGCGTGCCTCGCTGCAGCATGCGAACAGCGTGGCTGTGAGCCTTCCACAGAATGTACATGTAGGCATAGACAATGAATAACAAGAGGACGCTGGTGACCCCGATCCAGAACATCAGGTACGTCTCATCGATGAGCGGGAATATGTCCGAACAAACGGAATTGAGCTTTTTGCAGTTCCAGCCAAGCAGAGGAAGAACAGCTATTACAATAGCGATGGTCCACATCACACAAAATGCTACGACTGCCTTTGGTCGGGTAACAATCCTTTTATAAGCTAGTGGCCTGTGTATAGAGATGTACCGGTCTATCGCCGTGAGGAAAAGGCTACCTACAGAGGCAGTGAAGGAGGCTGTAACTCCGCCCAGTTTGAACAAGAAGACATTGGGGCTATCCTTCCGGTGGAAAACATGGAAATCCACAAAACTGTAGACAAAAATCACACTGCCCAGTAGGTCAGCCACAGCCAGGCTGCCGATGAAATGGTAGGAGGGTCTACACCGGAGGCTTCGGGAGTGGAGGATGACACACAGGACGAGGAGGTTCTCTAGGACTGTGAAGGTGCCCAGGGTGAGTGACAGCACGGCGATGGCCAGCTGCTGGCTGGGGTTCAGGATCATAAAACACTCCATATCCATAAAGTTCTCCCCACACTGTATATTCTCCTCACTTTCCTTAAAAGTGGACAGGGACTTGTTGTAAAACTCTGTGATGTTGACCTGCTCTGAGGGAATAATGCTCAACAGGGCATCATCTCCTCCAGTCATTTTTTCCTGGAAAGGATCACCCCTGAAGGAAGAAAGAGGGAACTTCTGGGGGTAGTACCCCAGCTTGGATGCCATGTCACCTTTCATGTCTTCGTACTGGATGTCGTTGGAGCCCACGTAAAGGAGATCTGTTGTGATTGTTCGGAAAGTTGTATCTGCGAGGCCATCTAGAATTGACTTCATAACCCCAGTCTTGTTGGTTTCAGAGATACTTGGGGAATGGAAAAATGCATCGGAGGAAATCCTATAAGGGGAAAAGATCAGACTTCATTAACATAAACAGGGAGACAAACTCCACAGACAACTTAGCTGAACTGTGTCAAACAAAATCAACCCTTCTCTGGTATTCAGTGCAGGCCTAGCTTTGCTACTGTGGGAAATCAGGGTGGGTTGAGCACTTAGAAAGAAATCATCTGGATTTCACTAAAACTGAATTACACTAAGAAGTGACGTGAAAAACAGAGGCACAGGGAATTGAGTATTTCACAGGAAAGCAATTTTCATTTCTCATCAAAACCTTCTGAGCTGCTCCACCAGAAAGATATTTTTCTCAGCTTCTCATTGCAAAGTACCTTGCAGACCAATATTCCTTGGGCTTGCTTCATTTAGATAATACCAAGTGCCACTGCAGGAGCAGCACTAAACTGAGTCACCACCTTCATTGTTTTTCTTTCAAAAGGCACTGAGGGTTTTGAAAAAAATGACAACAGAGAGGCAATGGGGACAGAGCCATACACTCCAAATTTCACAGTTCACCCAGTATGCCTGTATATTCTTATTATCCTGCTATAGCAATCTGAGGTCTATTAACATCCTAATTTGCTACTGCAGATTTATTAGGAGGGTATTTGATCAATAAATATACAGCTTCATTACACTCATATACAAAGACTACCCTATTCCTTCCTTCTGCGAAGCAAACTAAGGTACTGGACTCTTTGAGAAATATGAGGGAGGTGGGTTATCCAGCTGTTACCCAGCTCTGTCCACAGTTTCAGGAAAGGTGACCAGCCTGTTAAGTCAGTGAGAGAACCAGCGACCTGCTCTGCACACACTAGAAGTTTCAGTCAGGGCAGTTCAAGTTTGCCTAGATAAACATGGCACCAAGTTTAAGCAGTGGCCAAAATTCCAGGCAAAAGGGACCAAGAGCCACTGCTTCTGCGAGAAACATTGTAATGTAACTCATACCCCTGGGGACACCCTCAAAAACATTCTGTCCCCTCCAAAACTGGGGGAGACCCAGCAGAAGGTGCCCAGGTAGCCCACGGTCTCTGAGATCAAGTACAGCCTTTGCTCACAGATGGTGATTAGTTGTGGGGAACAACTCGTGGTCAGGGGTCCCTTGGGAGAGGACCCCATAATCACCTGAGCATGCATCAACATGTAAGACAAGTCTTACAGCTCTTGCTATGCTGTAGTCCTTTATATTACTTTGCCGATAGAAGATGCCTTGAATATGGATTGAACATCTGCTTTTGGACCCCCTTCCACCACCTCAATGGATGAGCAGTCTGATTACAAATAAGAGCCAGAATCACTCTTTTTGTGTGCTACAAATATTCTGCATCTGCTACGGGACATTTCGATGATTAATCAGCAACAGGAGCAAACCAAGCTTCTTCTTGCTTTCAGTATGGAGGAAATTGTTGCACACAAGAAATTCCAGATGCCATTTATAGGCTTGTACTGACTTAACCTTTTCACTTCTTCCAACTGACAATAAATGGTCAGAAAGGCTACAAGAGTTTATCTGCCAAAATCAGAGCACTGGTCACCTCAACTCCTAAAGAGGAGATTTGCACAGTAGGTACCACAGTTCTCTTTTCCCATGAAAACGATAGGAAAGAAGAAAAGAATGCCTCTCTATAACAACAGCAGTACTTAAAAATATGTGAAATCATGAGCATCTCCAAAAGAAGCTGAGATCACTGGGCTGATGACATATTTATACTGCCCTTATAACATCTGAACACTCAAGACTTTTTCAATAGCTCTTTAAAGTTTTGCCTTTTATTAAGCAGGCCTGGACATTGATTATTAAAGGGAATATATGAACTTAGACCTTCAGAAGACACTGCAACTCCAACGCTGAAAAAAAGTATGAGCACAAACAACCCTTACTGGGATAGTTGCAACACACAAAATATACTGGCTGAGTCAGCTTTTGCAGACACAGTTTGCTCAGCAAATAATTATTAGACAGACAGTATTAAGGAATTTAATTTTGAGGGCGTGAGCAGTGAGGGAGGGAAATGTCACATTAAAAACCAACAGCAATCATCTAATATGGAAGGTACTTTTCTGTTTTATAGCTGTTCCTAGAGAATTTGCAGATGTTACATGCTGCAAAGATGATTCTGCTGACAAATCTGCTTTGGGTGAAGTCTGGCAACTTTAAGCTTGGCATTGTAACACCATTTTAAAACCAGAAGTGAAGAATGTGTTATTAATTTGAAAACTACCCAAAAACATTAAATAAAACAAGTAGTTCTATAAATATGTAAAGATTGCTGTGGTATCCTCTGCTATTCAAGTTTATTTTTGACAGAAGAAAGAGAACCATTTTAATGAGTAAAGCCACAGCCCCATGTCCAGAAGATTATGTCTGAGGAAAGCTTCATAAATTGCACTCAACTGAGCACTTCTGCTAGACAGACAAACAAATTGTTATGAGGTAGCTGGTCCCTGCTGGAGTCATGTCAAGTACTGACTTCCTCAGAATTAAGTGCCATGCAACCCCTACCTTTATTTGAAATACAAATGAAAGAACACGAATTCTTGTGTGGTCTTTTGAAGGTAGCAGTGAGTTATGTGACAATATCACTATGTATGCATATGCTATGCTAACAACACGGTTAATGGGATCAGGAGAGGCAAGTCTTACTTTGAATGTCAATGATTTTTTTTTTCCCTCTGTATTTCTTACATTGAGATTATTACAGTAATTTTTACCTTATTGTCTCTGCAAAGAGAGTTTTCTTTGAGAATACTTGGGAGTTCATTAGTAGTGTAGTTTAGGCTTTGGGGGATGCTGCTGACATCAATTTTGGTTTTGTTTGCTGCTGGGAATATCCTAATTGGAAATTTCTAGCAGTATATGTGCATGCACCTATTCAAGCTGCAGTTGATTTTTATTAAAGTTGCAGTAAAACAACCATTTGCCTGATCTGGAATTACACTTTACGGGAAATTAATTTATTTTAATTTAGATACTAGCTTATCCCAGTATAAGCTCACTACTAAAATGCACTGAAGAGATCAGCGAGGTTTTCCATAGCTGTCTCATGAAAACAAGACTGGACCTTTGGCACTGTAGTTATCAGGTCACAGGTGGTACACAATTTGGTATAGAAAGAAAAGACAGCGGCAGAAGCAATGGTCTTACTCTTGGTCTTTTCATATGGCCAGGTGCACATGCCAGTGCCACACACATTTTGGCTCTGGGCATTTCTGTCCAAACCTGGAACAGTGAACAGGCAATGCCCATGACAACAGACACCCCAAGCCATGCAGCCACACTGCTCTTTGCAGCTGGCTTCAACACAATCCAAACCCATTCTGCCCAAGAGCCCGAACCCACACCGCCCAAGAGCCATGACCATCTCCACATGAAACACTCCAGGAGCCCCTCTGGCTTCTCAGAGCCTCTCCAGAGGACCAGTGTCACACAGATTCATCCTCTCTCCATGGGGATGGAGTGACAGCTGTGTCCTGCAGAAAGCTCTCTTCATGGGCAGGGTGGCAGTAAGAGACAGCTTCCCTGCTCTGCCAAGAACTCTCCTGCCCTGCCAGAATCTACTCTTCCAACTTCTTTGAGTTTTCAATGCTCTCAGCTTCATTCCTTCCATAAATGAGCTCTACTACCTCACTCATTTTAAAACAGCTTTTAAAAGACTGAAACATTTATGAAGGAGAGGCTGTACCAACACCACCACTCAAAATTTTTGGTGTATTTCCACAACTGCATGCAGCAATTCACAGCAAACACTGAATTACAATGCGGATAAGAATTAAACAACAGAGGAAAACTTCAAGGATCTTTTATCTTGAAGATCAGACCAGAACAGTCATAGCTGAACACCATTTTCGACCTCTCTCCCATTATCCTGCAGCTGTTGATGGGCACTGCCAGACCAGCTGTGCAAAGCGACTGCCACTAGATGGAGTGGCTTTGACGAACTCTCGGCTTAGCTGTCTGCAGTGACGTGTTCAACTTCCTCTGGCCCTTTCCCCCTGCCTGCTTTACCAGGGATCCACCATATGAGGTGTTAAACATCACCTGAAGGTTGATGACACAACTTTGTAAAGCTTTGCCTTCAAAGTGAAAGAATTAGTGAAGAGTCGAGGGGGCAAGTCTTAATAGTGCCCTCCACTGTGTGGTTACATATAGCCCTGAAAGATGCTTGGATACCAGAACATAAATACACTTCAGGTAAAATAAAAAATATATAGTACATAAGAGGCTGGTAACTCATCATCAAGGACAACAGGGAGAATTATACCTCCTCCAGACTTCTTGTTGGTCCACAAGACCAGTTCACTTGGGGAACAAGAATGTGACTGCATTAAAATGCTATTATCTATCTTCTCCTGCTCTTCCGTGGTAGAAGGAGAGCTGGAAAGTTTTTATCATTGTCTATAAAAAGAGCTGAATTTGTTACAATTTTCAAACCAGGATGATTGATAAAGCAATTTTAATAGCCTGAATAGAAAGAGTGAGTATTTATGCTCTTCCTCAGAAAGTAATTATGAGCAATACAATGATGATACTGATAACTGCAAAAATGTTGGCATGGTAAGAAAAGGAATCAAAACAAGAAAGGGAAATCCACAATCAAACCTTTTTGGCTTCCAGTTTAGAAAATATTTTATTCTCCATGTCTATACATTTCCTCTATGACAATCATAGTTAATTAAGAACAGGCTAAAGGACAAGTACGAAGAATTCAAACAGCTTTTGAATGCATAAAAATATATAAATGCACTCTTCTTGTCTACACTTTATAAGGTTCTATGTCATTCAGAGAAGGGCATTATATTCTGCTAAGTTTGCATAGTGCCCAATACACTTGGAATCCTCCCAAACTGGGTCCAAAAAGTACTACCACAGGAGAAACTGCAGTTTGCAGTTAGCTGTAAAAACACCCGTATGCAGTCAGCTGTAAAACTGTGGGAGAAATGAGATCTACCATGGTAACTGTTGGCCTCTAGGAATTAGAACTGTCCTATAAAATGAAAATTTATATGGCTAATAATTACCTTATCCCATATGGTGATGAACAATACAGCCTCGAGGGCAGAACAAGGTTTCCAAGCCTTGGAGAAAGAAATGTGCAGACTGAGAAATGACACTCTCAGACTCAGTAACACCAAGCAAGGAAAAAACGCATGTTGAGAAGAATGTGAAGGCAATGTTACCCCTATCCTGTTTACTGGTTTACTACTCCATCTCCAAAACTGTGCTACTCCTAGGCTAAAAATGGCAAATATGCTGTCACTCCTAATTCAGGAAAACTTGCATTCATCTCAGTCAGAATCTTCTCTGCGTGAGGAATCGGGAAGGAGCACAGACACTGGAGAGGAGCAAACAAGGGATGTTATCTTCTAGATACAGCAAGGCACTATCAGCTATGGGGTAAACTAGGGCATGCAAGCAACGAACCCAATTTTGTTCTTATGTAACATGATCATATCTTTGGTAAGTTGAATTAGCAAGAAGGCACAGCTACATGGTTATTTATGTTAATTAACATACCGTTTGCACACTAGCAGGATAAGGGCTGGACTGTTCCAATTAGTGGACAAATGGCTCCTATGTGACACCCCCAGCATCCAGCAGCCGACAACCTGAACAAAAACAAACCAAGGGGGAAAACAGAATGTCAATCAGTGATGGACAGTACTTTTAAAAGGAATAGTATTATTTCCTCCCTCCAAAGTTCTGTTGGCAAGATGCGTGTACCAGTTTTACACAGATGACTTGCAGGTACAGAGAAAAGGAGGCTGTGCCTTGCATCCCAAACAGCCAGAGAATATACCTGTGCCTAAATCAGAGAGATTCAAAAGCAAGGCTGAAGTCCTGCTCCTTCTGGTGCAGGTGAAGGACCCAAACTTTGCCAGCACGCTCATCTGGCTCACAGAGAGCAATCTCAACATCCTGCTGCCCATCTCTAAACTGCTTGAGTTGTTCCACGTTAGATTGAGAGCTAAACATCTGGAAATAAAGGCACCGACTGATATTCCAGGAAGCAGGGTGCATGCCTGGTGAGAGGCTTAGCTTGAAGCCCTTTCTCTGAATTAAGCAAACCAAGGATACACCTCCTGCATCCCACCCAGGTGTGGGGGAGAAAAAGCGGGGCAGCTGCCCTGTCTGCCTGCAAAAAATCTCTTCAACTCCTGAGGTCACCCAAAACCCCTCAGCTTGTAAAATACAACTCCTTGTACACACTTTTCCTACCAAGTTGTAGACAAGATGAAGTACTGAAGTCACAAACCAGCAAGGAGACCATCAGGGTCACATTATGGGAAACTACAGCTACCTGCTCTGCCCAGCCTTTGGGAGAAAGCCACCTCTGCCTTCTGTCCTATCTTAAAACTGTAGGATTTTAAGATCTTTCACAGTTTACTTTATATTATCTTAATTTCATCTAAAGAGAAGAACTTTGAAAGAGGAAGAGGACTCTTGCTGAAGTATGAAAGATTCAGATGAAAGGAAGCAGTGAAGCAATTGTGACCTGGTTGTTTGCTTAAAATCAGCTCCAGTTTAGGGATTGGTTTCCCAATAAAGGATTTTGTATTCTTCTTCTCCAATAAAGCAGAATTAATAGATAATACAAAAACTTTGATACAATGCTATGGTATTTACATATTAAAGAAAATGTAAGAGAACTCATTAAGCTGGTTAATTTTTGAAAGTTTTCAAACTTTTTCTTTTTCGCAGAAGAGTTCATCTTGGATTTCAATATTCCAACAGAAACCATGTCATTTCCAGCCTCTTCTCTAGCCATTCTTTAATGCCAAAAGGTGCAAGCACTTATTGCTGAGCAGAATTTACATAAATGCTAAATGGGGACAGAGAAGCCCAGCCAGGTGCAAAAGAGATAGGAGCTGAACACTTAATCTCCTGGAAGTACCTAGAAGAAATGGCAGCTTAGTACACAATGTGTAGTTTAAGGGAGAGAAGTCATTTTAAACAACAGAGCAGGACATAAAAGACCAGGCTTCACTGGATGCTAAATGCTAAAGGTCTCCAGAAGAATGTAACGTCTAGAGTATCAAACTGGAAGAAAAACACATTTATTAGGAAGAAAAGAGAGAGAGAGGGAGAGAACCACTCCTAGAAAATAGTTTTCATGCAATGGCCACAGCAGAACACAGAAGGTCATGAATTTGTTGCAGCAGAAAATATAAGTGAACTTTATTAAAAGAGGAAGGTTTAGAGACAGAAAGATAGCAAAAATATCAGGCTCCAGGGAGAATTCTCATAAACTGCAGAGTATATGTCTGCCTTCTCATCCCCCTGCAACAAACTGGCTGTACAAGTTTTAATTAAAGAAATCGTGAGATAGCAAGGAGATGCCGAGAGCAATGGTAATGTGGGTTAAGCTATTGGTGTGGTAAGGATTGGTAAGAGAGGAAAGATAACTACTGTCCTCATATTGGGAATAAGACATCTCCAGGCGAGACAGGAGCAAAGTGGAGAAAGGCAAGAAAGCAAGGCCCAAGTGGAAGTGCCTCTGTAAGCACAGATACAGATTTTAGAGAAGAACTGCCTTTGCGATAGGCTGGAGGAAAGCAGATCAGGTGAAGGAGAAAATTCACGAGAGAAAACCTCCCTCCTCTTCTGCGCTCTGCGAACTTCAGAGAAACCTCCGTAAGCTGAAGGATACAGCTAGTGGGATTTTTCAGATCTCACCATAAAGAAAGAACAGATCCACTGCTTGCTCTGCGGGCAATGACTTGCTCTTTTGAAAGTCCACTTCTGATCTGTATTCAAACGATGAAGGAAGATGCAAAGGGCTCTGAAAAGCCATCCTTGGTAAGGTCAGAGAAAAGGACAACACTGTACACACTGGCAGCTGGGATCAGGCTGGGGACACTCAGGAGAGGTTAGTTGAGCAAATTTGGCCAGGGACATTAACAAAAATCAAACTGCTTAAGGAAAATGACGTACAGGATATGGACTTCAGAGGTGGAAAGGAAGACAGTGCTCAAATGGAGTCACTGAGTGACCCATGCGGTGGGTAAACACACCAAAAGTGAAAAAGAGGTTCACAGACAATGACAGAAAATTAGTGCACAGAAGGCCAGCAACATATTGCAACGCAACACCCCTTCTACCTCAGTCTTCAAGAATCTGCTTCTCCTGCAAACTTATTTTAGGCCATCAAGTATTGGCAATGCACAGAAGCTAGGATAAAAAGGCTTTTGGCAACTGCAATGTCCCATGCCACCAGCAGTAGCAAAGGACAAAAATACGTACTCCCAATTAAAAAATGAAAAACATTCTTTCATTTCTGGAGCTGTCTGGCCTTTCCTAAGATTTGAATAAGCTCTCATAACTGTCTTCATAGTTACATTCACAATATAATGATATTCAAATATACTGCCTTCACACACACAAATAACTTGTGAAATTATTTGCCAGCATATTAAGCCACTACACCAGATTGCTTGGCAATAGTGTATGTCTTTGAAATATGCAGATGCTTTTCTTTTTTTAAAAAAAGGAGAGAGGGAGGGAAGAGGAGAAGTGAGAAAGAATTACAGTAGAATTTGATATCCAAGTAGCCAGAAAAACAAATTGTGGAGAGGCTCCAATCAATATTACATCATACTTGGAGAAATAGTTAAAATATACCGAGGGATGAGTTATGACTTTATAGATATAGGTACACTTCTATGCATAAACTTACAAATAGACATAATCAAAAAAACCCAGATGCCTAGAGGAAGAAGTCTCACCAGCCTTGCAGTATGTCATGCATAAACTCAAATTTCAAGTGCTAGAGTACACGCAGACAAGCTACAAGTGTGATTACAAAAATATAGGCAAGAGGATTGCTGAACATCCTTCTGAATTCCCTTATACACAGCCTTCTTGGCTTAAAGTGAGAATTTAAAATCAGTATATTTATCACTGAGATCCTGAAAAGTTATTTTACATGTATATATACACATATGTCACCTAATATTCCAGGCATGTACATAGTCTGGACTTCAGTGCTGCATTCCTAAACAAAGAGGTACAACTGACTAAGAACAGTGATTTCTGAGAGCATGTTTCACATAATGAGCAGAACAGGAAGGTAGGAGCCCCCTAAGATCCTTAACACAAATTTCTGAATGTTTCCTAAAATGAAGAAAGATATAAATTACTCCAGTGAGGGCTGAAAGGGAATTGACAGTACAGACCTGCTCCTGCTTAGTACTTTGTAGTAAGCAAACACACCTTTCTTAGGAATATATAATTGCCACAAAAGAAGTTAACACAGAATGAGGTACTATTTGATGCCATCTAGCCTCAATCTACATGAACAATACAACATCTGAATTGTATAAAATAGCTATTTTCACCAACAGTCCAGCCAAGGTGTAAGAAGTGACCATTATACTAACATACACTGTACTGAAATACCTATTTTGCCTGTAATTTGAATGTGGCCAGTTTCACCAAGAAAGGATATTCCTACTGAAGAGAGGCAGAACCGAGCTTGGGGTGTGCATCACCATAATCCCCCTGCATGAGGCAAAAACAGCAGAATAAAATGTGCTCCGACCTGATGTTGCAAACCCAATCATTTTTCACGAGCAACAATGGCACCTTCGGGAAAAAGGGAAAAAAAAAGTTCTTTCTAACGAGAAATTGATTTATAAGTCATTACAGCCATTTCAAAAGGACAGGTCATAGCTGGTTTCAGCAATCATTAACAAAGCCACACACTTTCAAAGGATGTGAGTTTTGGGGAGGAATCCTTATCCCACCAACAGCGATGGGATGTGCACTTTTGGCAGCAATACAGTGTCAGTCTAGAAATGGAGACATACAGAGCAGTACTGAGAAAACAGGTTGTCACATTTTTAACTTTGCATTAATAACAAATGCTCTCTATTCTGGCACATTTGCAAGCTTGCTTTTAGGTACAAGAGACTTGCATGCATTTCCACTGTAGATAAGAAAACAAGAGCAGCCTTGTTATGATTAAAAGCGTCTATTTCCCTCTGCCTTCTGTCTTGTGTGTCCATCTGCATAGCTGCTTTGAACTTGGCCAAATCCCAGTGCTAGGGTCGCCCACAGTACGAATTTTAAATCATCAGCAGACTGTGAATTTGCTGCTAGAGAAGAGAAAAATCTCCAAATTCTCACCTAAATGGTCGATGAGTGGTTTTGTAGAACATTCATCACGTTACATAGCCTAAACTATTTGGGAAATAGCAGCAGAAAAATCATTTACCATTTCATGAGGACTGTCAGATAGACAGAATAGACATCTGGAAAGAAATGAAGTGCAATCACCATTGAGGAAAATGAATTCTGCAGATGCCTAGGTAGGTGACTATATGACTAGAGAGGTCACAAAGTTCACTTTTGAGAAGCTACAGTAATTTCTCTTTAAACTATGCAGAATTAGAGAAACTAGCTGAGTGAAAGACAGTGCATGAGACCTGCAGAACCAAGAATGGCAATGTACTCATAACAATCTTGGGCAATATAAATTAATATATGAGTTTAGATTCTTAAGTCTCCTCATCTATCTCACCTCAACTCAATAGAAAAGAAAACCACGCCAGCTCTCCCTCTCTAGTGCGTAGCACTTTCAGCACTGAAATTCCCAGTGGAATGACAGTCTGCAAGCATTTTGAGATGGCCACATTAAATGCTGAAAGTCAAAAATGGCTTCAAAAAGAAAGCCAGAAAAAAGTTCTTTCTTCCTAAACTTCTGCTGCCCAATCAAAAACTTGTAATAGGGGAAGTTAAAGAAAGGCTTGCATTGGCTAAGACCTGTCAGTCCTCCAACAGAGCATGAAAGCCTTTAACGGGGTCCTTCATGCAACTGAGCTCACATCATTCACGAAAGAACAACAGCCAGGATCAAAGGCATCCACCGGCTCATCCTCACAATACTGTAACCTGCTTCCATCTTCATCTTGAGTTTCACAGGTACATTGATTCCATTCCTGTGAGTTTAGGTACCACAGAATGGTCAATGAGTTAAATTCTCAGCAAAAATGTCTATTTCTTTACCTAGCCAACTTTTTTTTCCCCTTCTGGCAATAGATGCCTGCTGGCTCAGTCAAACCATTATTGCTTTTAAGAATTCTGCTTTAAAATGGTTTTATTCAAATGGTTCTGCCTCTTATTCCAAAGACCAACAGATAATAAAGGAAAGCTATTACTCGTTGCTACAAAACTAATTTTAACCTCAAGCAAATCAGAAATTACACATTCATCTTCTGAACTGTTTAAAGATGTTACGTTCGTTTCTTTTATGACTGATTTAATAAACTCTGCCTGCATAATAAATATTCCTACTATAATCACAGGGCTTTTTTATCTTGAGAAGGAAAAACCCATGCTGGTTGACATGAGGTGTAATATGAAATAATTAAGCACAGACAAGTAATTTTTGCAATGTTGTACATTTTGTTACTAAACATCATATTCAGCGCCGCTCTGATTCTTCACTTTAACAGCAATGCCACCCCCAGCAGAGAATGCCATATTCCTTTAAGAAAGGGTGAACAATAACAATGAAAACAACACAGTACATCTAAGAAAAAAGGGGGGAAAATTACTACACCATTTGCAGGTTAAAAAAGCTACACTTCTTTTTTTTTTTTTTTTTTTTAAAGAAACCCTAGTAAGATACTCAAGGAGAATTTTGCTATCAGGCTCTATGTTATAAATGTCCCTTTATCTTCTGAAAGAAGAAAACATGTGCCAAAACTGTTAATATTATCATTTGCTGCCATACAGAAAATAACACTAATGGCAATTTTAGAGAAAGAAGGAAAACTATGGACTTCATCTTCTGACACCATTTTACTTGATCAAACTGCAATCACAGTAATGAGCTCTCTCCTACCAAAGGCTTGGTACATACCTCATCCAGGGGTGTTCTCAATGGAGATTTGCAGACGTCTTTGAGACAAAAAGATGCCCATTTAAAATAAGCCCATCTGGTTACTCAAAATTATTTCTCAACAGATGAAGATTGCACATGACAAACGCTGTGTGAAGTTTAAAAGGCTCACTCTTTTTCAGCTCTTTCCCCCCCCCGACTTCCAAATTTCAGACAAAAACAAACCAACGAACCAACAAACCCTACCGAGATATTCTGAGGATGCTGGACGACTAATTGACATATTTTAAGGGAACATCATTGCGCACAAAATTGCGAACCGCTTTTTATTTCGGCTACAGCCTCAAGGACAGAGTTTTGAGAGGAAAAGTGCACAGGAAAGCCGTGCTGAATGCCACCCCCTGTAAATCACCAGTGGGTCAGGACGAGAGGAAAAACCTCCGATGTCAGATAAGGTCCTGTGGGAGCCCGGGAGGCTGCCGGCTCCGCGTACAGAAGAATAGACGCGTGTTAACCATAACGCCACCAGCCGCCCGCACCCCCGCCCGCTGCCGGGCTCCCCTCGGCCGCCGGGTCCCCCTCCTCCGGCCGAGCTAGTGAAGCCAAACTGCGCTCCTCGGACCACCGGCTTTTGCCGGGTGGCCCCCGGGCTACCTCCAACTCGCCCCAGCCGCCCGAGGCGGCGGCGCGGGGCCGTGCCCGGGGCAGAGGTGAGACCCGCGCGGTCCCCGGCCCCCGCCGCAGCGTGGGTCGCGATCACCGCGGGACGCAGCGGCGGATCACGGGGAGGGATGCTCCGCAGGCAGCCGCCTCCCCTCCGCCCGTTCCGCCGTCGGGGCAGGCGGTGTCACTGCCCGAAACCCCCCCTCCCACCCACGCCGCCAACAAACTTTGAGGGGGACGACGGGTCCCTGCTCCCGACCGGGGAGCACCCGCCGCCCTCCTCTGCTCCCCCGCCCCGCGCTGTCCTTACCCTCCGCACGGCACCGGCCGCGTTCCCCGCCTGCTCCGGCCGCGCCGACCCCCGGCAGGGAGCGGGAGCGCCGCCCCACCCGGGCACCCCAGCACTGGGGAGCGCCGAGGAGGCGGTGCCGGTGAGGGGAAGGAGGAGGTGGGAGACTTCTCCCCCCGGCTGCCTCCCCTTCTTCGCTTCCCTCCCCTCGGCGCCTCCTCTCCGACCACCGCCGCCCTCGCTCGCCCGGCTCAGG
>WEKY01016339.1:52862-72429 GCA_013390045.1 Picathartes gymnocephalus | reverse complement strand
GGCCCCCGGCCAATGTGGAAGGCAGCGCCTCCTCCGGCCCGGGGGGGCGGACGGTGCATCCCCGCCACGGGGACCCGGCTCGGCCGCCCGCCCGCACCGCGTGGGGACAGCGGGGACCGGCTCCGTTCTCGCCCCGGGGCCGCGGCGTTGGCGCACCCAGGGGGCTGCGGAGGTTGGCGGCTGTGGCTGCCCTCGTGGGGCGTCCTCTCCCCGTCCCAGTGTTTGCTGTGGAACACCAGGATTTTGACATAGTTTATTTACCTTTTTCGCACTACGTCTGAGTCCCGCCTTCGGGGTTTTCGGGCTTACCGGCAGCCGTCATGGCAGCCCTCAGAAGTGCTGAGGATTCCCTCATCGCTGTGGGGCGAAATGGCTCCAAAGGTGGACAGGCAATGGGCAGAACTGGAAAGCTGGGCTTTATTCAAAAGCCAGTTCCTAAACACTGTGATATCCAGCTGGCTTTGATCGTGTGTTTCTGCCTCTGCAGTGTCATACATATGTATTTGTCTTCACACGAATTAATACAGAAACGTGATAAATATTTATCATTTGAGATTGTGTCTAAAGACATTAACTGGTCCATCTACCATTTACCTGAACTGGTACATCCACCCAGGGAGGAGGAATATGTGATTTTCCTTGTTTATCAGGTTAAAAAACCACTCAGCTCTTCAGAAGTGATGGTTAAAGGTTTCAGGTGGCTGTATTTTTAGGGGAGTCCAACTCAAGATGTCCAACTCAGATGCCTACCATCTGGCAGTGACTCTTCCTCCTGAAGGCTTCTCAAACTGGGTCCCCAAGGTCTGAGGCAACAAAAATCTCCAGCCTCCATCCACCAAAGTGCATCTGCTGAGGATCACAGCCTCATTCTCACAATATAATGTTTTCCCTGCATCGAGACCCAGAGCGAGTCTGCAAGATCATAATTACTGCCTGTAATTTTTCAGCCGCTGGCTCTTTCTGATGGTAATCGTTAAATTAACAAGAAAGGAGATAATTTCAAATGGCACTGCCTGTGAGAAAAGTGGAAGGGGGAAAAAAAGGCCAATTCATTTGTGCCCAGCTTGAGTTTGTGGTATTAGTCCGTCTGTTTGGTCATTCGGAAGTGGTGGAATGTAAAAAGAACTTTATTTAGGACTGCGCTAATTCAGATCAGATTTCTCTTTAGCTGTGCATTTCAGACAGTACTGACTTCTCAGAGGACTAAGACTTTTTCTTTAATCCTTTGAAAAAGTTGAGTACTTTTGCTTTCAGTGTGAACCTACCAAGTTAAACCTCTCTTCCATGTTTATGGAGGGACACATCCCCTCTGCAAGTCACGTCAAGTGGACATTGCCAGACCAAAATCAGCCCTCAGAGGGAATCCAAAGGTGTTACAGTTCATCCTACCTCCACATTCTTGGCTTGCTAAAGAGTCCCATCCTGAACTGAACATTACTCCAGTCTTGGGATAATCCTTTTTTCCATCACTTCTAAAGTTGGGTGGTAGAGAAGGACATTGCAGGGTTGAACATGTAGCCATGCCCACATACTGAGGGTTTTTTCCCCCTTACAATCCCGCAAAGTTGCTACTGCCAGTTCAGCCTACAAGTTCCACAGGAGACAAGACATGTGAGTAGCCAGAGGTGATTCAAGCAGCAGGTACTCAACCTTCATAACCATGGGGCACCTTGGGACCCCTTACGCTTTGCACACCCCAGCCCCTCTTCCAGGATCCTGCTTGCAATTTAGCAATTTTGCAAAGGTAAGGTGGTTGCAATCTGGTGACCCCTGTTCTCAGTGGAGATGGTTGGAAAACCTTTGATAAAATGGCTTTCCACTGGAAAATGCAACCTTGTCAAAATTGAAATGCTTTGCAAACTTGTGTTGGTTGCACTGAAAATGTCATTTAAAAAAGAGTAAGTGTGGAGGGATGTTCCAACAGTGTGGGAAAGTCTCGTTGTGACATTTCCAAGCTAAATGTTTCAATTTCTTCCTTCAAAATGAGTTTTGGTTTCAAAATATTTCCTTTTATATTATATATTGCAAAATAATACAAAAATTTGAAAAGCTGAGTTACTTATTACCATCAACCTGAAATTAATGTTCTCCACAGCTCTCTTGAGGTAAGAATTCTGCTATTCTGATTTGGAGCAAAATTTTAAACTGCAAACAAGTAGTGAAACTAGAACATCTGAATTTTTCTGGCCTCTCAACCACATGATGGAATTCTAGAACACATCACAACTGCCTTTTAAAGTGCGTGATTGACCACCCCAGGTACTATTTTCTCTTAATTTGGACTGTGATAAAGTCGATTTTCTTCCTAGTAACTGGTACACTACTGTGTTTTGGATTTACTATGAGAATTGTGTTGAGAACACACTGATGTTTTAGTTGTTTCTATGCAGTGTTTACAATAAGTCAAGGATTTTTTGGCTTCTCACCTGTGTGTAGACTGGGGGCAAAAGAAGCTGGGAGGACATGGAGCCAAGACAGCTGACCTGGACTGGCCAAAGGGATATTCCATACTGTATGATGTCTTGCTCATTTCACAAACTGGGGGGAAAGCTGCCTGGGGATTACTGCTCAGAGACTGGCTGGGCATCAGTCAGCAGGTGGTGAACGATTGCATTGTGTGTCAGTGGTTTTGTATACTCTAATTATATTGTTATTATTACTACTGTTATTATGCATCACTTGTTTTGTAAATCCATTTTCCCCCCTTTTCTGTCCTATTAAGCTGTCTGTATCTCAAGCCATGAATTTTGCCTTTTTTTTCCCCCCAACCCTCTTCCCCATCCCTCTGGGGGCAGGGAGTAAGTGAGCAGCTGTGTGGTGCTTAGTTGCTGGCTGGGGTTAAACCACGACATATTGCAACTGGGATTTCCTTCAGTTCTTATTTCAGGAAGAAGAAGCAAGGGGGTAACAGATGAGATAATCCAGCTGATCCTATGCTCTTTCTAAATCACAAATTCTTGCCTTCTCAGTCAGATTTTTTTTTTCCCAAATACTTTGATTTTATATTTTTATTAAAAATTAACTTTGCCACTTCAGGACTGTTGTCCTTCTTCCATTAAGCTTTTTATTTATGTGTTTAGGTTGATCAGAGGTGTGTTATGAGACCTTGATGATTTACTTTGCAAAAATCTGTACAACAATCTCTTAGGTGCTTTGGTTATCTCAGAAAGATCACTTGCTTCCTAGTTTTTTTGACCCTGGGGCACCATGACTGCCTTCAGGATTTCTCCATCATTTCTTATCAAGAGTGTTTCCTCCTGCTGCCTCATGCAAACTCAGAGGTCTTGCTCACTTTTCTCTCTTCATCCATAGGTAGGGCCAACCATTAAACAAGACATAAATGATGCACTTGGAAGTATGCTCATGGAAGAAGCCAGTACACTGGTTTCTAACACTTATCTGGTGTCCTGCCCACAGGCAAATTGATTTTCACAAGGTTTATGTGGCAGTTTCCTTAATCATTTTCAAACAAGAGAGAAGATTTGTTCTTATGTCCAGTTCTTAATTTAGAAGACTGTCTGCTTATCCCAAGGGCTCATCTTTATCTATCCATTTTAGGGGACTTCACTGCTATGATAGCAATGAGCACCATGGGTGCAGAAAATCCTTTCCACCACTTCACAGGCATACAATCTTTGGAGAAAGTTGAGGAGGGTCATCACTATAATTACAATTCTACCCCTGCACACCTTGAGGACCATGATAAAAATTCCTTTGGACAAGGAGACCGAAGGATTGAAAAACAAGACCTTAAACTTCAGCCATTTCCTATGGTAGCCTTCTCTTCCTAAACCACAGAGCCTGAGGAACCGACAAGTTCAGGTGCTGCTGCAGCACAAACAAGTACTCTTAAAGAAACAGGACTTTTTGGCTTTTCTACATTTTCTCTGCAAGCTGTTAAACAAGCAAGGTCAGTTTGGGACCCACCAAGTCCTGATTCTCCTCCTTACTTGTTATGTGTTGTTGGCCCCTTTTTTTCCGTACTGTTGAACACCCGCAGTTTTCACTGAGTTCAGGAGGAGCAACATGAGCCCAGCCCCTTGGGACGTACTGCTGTTTGTCTTTCTGCACAGTTGCTCCCCCACTATGAAATGAGGATAATAATATCTTTTTTTTCCCCTTCGCTCTCAGGCTTTTCTGTTTAAACTGTAAGGTCATTGAAGTGAGAACTGTCTCTTACTAGTGGTTTGTGAGCACCTATCACAACAAAGTCATAATCCTGTCTGTGACCTGCAGGCACTAACACATTGCAAATAATAATAAAAACCCAATCAGAAATTTCATTGTCCAGGAGCAGTTTTACTGCCATCCAGCAAATAAAAAAAACAGTCCAGGAAATGACAGAACGTATGAAAGTGAGTGGGTTACCCAGGGCCTTTGTTAATTGTCCAACTCCATATTTAGTCAAATGTTGGTCTTTTCTGAAAAGGTTGAGCTGCCAGGGGACAGTCTGTGTGTCACTGATGAGGCATGGCAGTGTCCTTGTTATGGGCTGTCCCCATAGCACACTTCAGCCTGTTGCTTGGGTAGTACAGTAGCCCTGCTCCTTCTCCATGTCTGACCTTGGCTTTTTGACTTTGCCAGCTGCTGAGAGATGTGCTGCTGGGTTTTGTAAAGCAGGTGTCCACCGGCTAGTAACAGACTGAGACCACCACCCCATCTCACACAAAAGACCCACAAATAGCTCTCATACAGTAATGCCCTGAACCAAATTAAAACCAGTGATGCAGGCATTCAAGTCTCTCTATCCCATCATTAACTATCCCCTGAAGCTATCCAGTTCCCCAAATATTATTCTTTTCAGCTTCTTGCTTTGTCCATTTAAATTGGAGTTGAGCAACGATGAACCAGTTTAGCTGCTGCTCTATGTAATTTAGGTTACTAACTCAAAGAATTAAGGAAAGAAATATGTAACACAGTGAAGAATGCCTATTTTTAAAAAACTCTCTGTTTACTGCTGACAGGTGTTGGTAGCCATACCAGTCATAATGCAGTTGAGCTTAATCTTCTGCTCTATTGATATCTTGTGATGTTTTGCCTTTTCTGTTGAGGGTGGCCCTGCAGACTACTAACAAGTTTTTTTTCTTTTGCTCTGATGGCAGTGATACTGTGCTGCATCACGCTCCTTCCACCAACTCCTGACAAAGATGACAAAAAAGAGGAGACAGAAGATTGGTGAGCACTTGCTAAGAGAAACCTGTTTTAAAACACACGCTTTCCCAGATTCAGAGGCAGGGAATTGCTTATCTGACATCTGTTGCCTGTCACACATTTGCTGATGCCTGGGGAAAGAGCCTTAGAAATGTTCCTTTGGGCTGAAGTCCACTGACCCCTCCTCCTTCCTTTTTGTCTCTCTATGATGCTCTAGTCTCAGCTCCTGCACGCTGGACAGAAGCTGCTGTGCTGAGTGTGAGGCCGTGGCACGGTGCTCCCATTTGGAGCAGCACCTTTTGGCTCCAGCAGCTCTAATTGGCTCTGTGCTTTGAACCATCCGGCACCATGTGCTCTGCTCGGTGTGGTTTGGTATTGACTCGCTCTTCATTGCAGGTCTCCGGAGCAAATGGCAGAAATCTTATGAGCATTTTAAAGATCATGATTTTGGAGTCTCTTTCTCTGCAGAGTTTGAATCTGTGTCTGCAGCTCTAGGTAAACGTTCATGAGCTGCTCCACTAATGGTGCATAAAGCTTCAAGTGCCTTCTGTGGGGTTTTTGCATATTCCTTCAGAACTAAAAGCTGGCTGAGATACGTGAGTTCATTTTCTCTCCACTATGTGAAAATTACAAAATGCTTATACAGGTGGAAAAAAGGAGGTTGTTGAGGAGGAGAGTGAATAAATATACTATGTTAGAGAGGATGGGCTTCTTTGACCTTGGGGATGCTGCTTTTCAACCTTTGCACTGTATTTTTCTAACACAAAGGAAATCACTGCTCTGTTCCTAAGTGATCTTTTAATGCAGAGAAACACCCTTATTAGTGTTTTTTTTCAATCTTCTCACCTTCTTTCATTAAGTCATACTCTTTAGTGTTCCAGTTCACCTGCATAGAACATTATGAGCTGACTGAAAATCATTTTCCTTTGTTAATGTTTTTTCATCATTGAGCAATAGAGCAGTAATGAGGACACAAATCATCTTTTCATTGTAAATATGCATAGGAAAGTGTAAAAAAAAAGTGTGTTCCTAAAACAAATAAATGAAGAAAAGTATGTGGTGAAGGGAAGGAATTGAGGACAACAAGATGACAAAGCTTTTTCTGGATGCTCTACCTTTGTCAGTGTACAGGCATCAAAGTCAGGAAAGTCTCCAAGTGATGTTGGGTGCTCTGAATGTTGCATTTAATGGAAACAGACATAGGATTGTATCTGCAACTACTGTGCGATGCAAATCAATATCATTCATCAGTATGGCAAAAGAAACCAACAAATAAACAAACAGAACCCAACTAAAAACATGGCCTAAGATGACTCTAAAATAGATTGGTTCTTTCATGGAAATATACAGATTTGTTTTTCTCTTGAATTTTGTTTGCACGTTCCTTGTTTCTGCTAGATATGAAAACAACCTATTATGTCATTTTTTAAATAGGGACAGTATATATCAGTCTGTATGGCATAGATGTTCAGTTCCAGCAATGAGAAACAATTACGAGTTTGAATGAGAACTGCACATTTTCTAGCTCAAGTTTGTTCGAGATGTAGCTGTGCGGAGGAGGCGCTTTTTCTGTGTATGTGTTTGTATGGCACTTAATAAAATGAGGCCATTATTGGAGGATGAGGGACAGAGCTCAGTTGCTATTGTAATGACTATAAATTTCAGCTAGGATAAAATGTACTTATCACCTACTTCCTCATCCCTCCCCACAGGTTGCAGAGGATTCTGGCAGAGCTCTTCCCTGTTGTAGCATACTCTGCTCAGTGCACAGGTGTGGCTGTACTTCAGGGTCCCCCTCCCTCCCCAGGCTGGGTCTTCCCATCACATTGTCCTGCACAGGGAAGCATAGTGAGTCTGGAGAACCCACCTACCCCTGTGCTTCAGGAGAAATATGCAGTCACTCCAAAAGAGAAATACAAACTTCTCTTTCTTCTTCCAGTCCTCAGCACATATCATAGTCCGGTCCTCAAGAGACAGTCTGGCTATTTCTTTTGCCTCTGCCAGCTTTTCCATGCCTTTTCTACATATATTACAATCATAAATGTGGCTACACTTGTTCATATGGTCAAAGACTGCTGATGCTGTCCCTTACTGCCCCACAAATTTGTTGTAGTGTCATATAGCATTCAGCATAAAATGTATAGTTGCATGCTTGTTTTTACTAATAAAACACTTTGGTCATGAAAAGGCTGCCAGCTCAGGTTTTTTTACTTCAGAATATTCACCTGAAATCTTGTGGCACCTGTGTGACACAGCGGTCAGTAGCACTTTGAGCTTTGTAAAGCAGGAGGGGTGCACGTGTGTGCTTTACAACTGCTTGTTTAAGCAACGAAACCCAAATCACAAAGCTCAAGTCCATTCAGCATTGTCCCTGCTAGGACAGTGAGGGACTGAACACCACTAACTGTTCATTTCACAGCCCTATAGTGTCCCTGGATCCACTGGAAAATAAATTTACATCGATGGCGGTGAGATTCTGAACACAGATCAGCCTGGAATCAATCAGTGCAGCTCACCTTGCAGGCTGAACTCAAGGAATAAAATGGGACAAACAGCTGGTGGGACAGGGTTTCTTCCAAGGAAACCCTTCTGTAATTGTGTTTTGGCACCATCCATCGTGCAGCCCTGTTGAGAAGAGTGAGATTTTCTCATATCATTCTGAGGTTGAGAAGCAGGGGGTTGAGTAATGTTCCTGCCGCAGATTGTGTCCCTTTAGCCATCTCAGAAATCCAACGTGTGTGTAAGACAGCTTCATTTTCCATCCTGGAATGGGTTTCTGTGGCCTGTAATGATTCTCCAGCTGCTTTTTAAGGCATGTATTTTTGATTGTGCTTATGAGGTGATTGCTGTAGAAGTAATACATCAAAGCACAAAAATAGGGATATTACCTGCCTCTTAATGTCTGCCTCTTTGCTCCAGTGTGCTTCAGGTGCCAGAACAGCTAAAGCTGCACATGGTTACCTGGAGCAAAGATGATCCAGCAAGGGTTTTAAACTGAAAGAGGGCAGGTTTCCATTACATTTTAGGAAGAAATTCTTCATTGTGAGGACAGTAAGTCACTGGAACAGGTTTCCCAAAAAAGCTGTGGAGGACCCCCATCCCTGGAAGTGTTCCAAGATCAGACTGAGTGGTGCTTTGAGCAATCTGGTCTAGTGGGAGGTGTCCCTGTCCATAATGTGTGGGTTGGAACTAGAAGGTCCCTTTCAATCCAAACCATTCTATGCATTCACATTATGAAGAAAACACTTAACAAATTAAGGAACAGACAATATGTTTTATCAAAAGGATAATCAACAGCATGATGTGTCCCTAAGAGAGCCCTGTCTTGGAAGTATCTTCTGTGGTTTGCTAGGGAAAGCTTACTGTTGAACTCCAGCCTGGGGAGAAGATTTAGAAATGAAATGTGGTTTTCTGATAACTACCAAATATTTGGATTCACAGTTCATATTGCAAAATACTGGAAAACAACTGTGTCATTTAAGGACTAAGATAAGGACTAAACTATTTTATTACCTATGATCCAATTCCCTGTTCCTGTTTCTGAGGCTTGAGCTTTTCTTCTGCTGATCTGTATTGGCTCCAGTTCAAAGAATCATACAACTCACTGAGTCAATAGCTGAGCTTTTAGCACCAGCACTAGGAGCCATCTTGGATGAATAGAATCATGGATAGATTCTGCAATTTATCCCCTTCCTCAGCGATTTATAAAAGCTTTTTTTATTAAAACCTTCTTGGGTGCTTCTCCTGCTGCAGCTGGGAGACCATGTGATGAGCATTTTCTATTAAACCACAGACAGAACAGTAAGAAGTGCTTTGTTTACTTCAGAGTTGGCTTTCCTTTGTTTGTGCAATGTTTGCTTCCTTTAGGGTGACCAAGAATACTAGAATGTGACAGAAAAGCCCTGACAGATGCTGCAGCAGCAGAATTTCTCTGTTCAGATGGTATTTTTAGATGAAAAGGTATGAGACGTGTTTAGCTTGTTTGTCAGGAAATTGTTTATTGGTTAACTCTTTTCTAGAGCAACACAGAGAGCCCATCTATTTTAGCCCATTAGGTTATTTAGGAGGCTGTCCTGCAGGATCACACTTAGCTATTGCACTGAGTAAGAAATGAAATAGTATGGCAAGTTGTGCTACTCTGTCACCACAAACTAGGGGATGTCTTCTCTCATTAGGAGTGGTACATTTGTGGTTAAGTTATTCACAACTGGAGAGTGACAAAAGACATAAAGCTTTCTCACCTATTCACATTGTCTAAACTGTGAAAGTGTTTCGCCTGCACGCTTGCTAAGTCAGTTTTCTGCTGATTTCAGTGTAATTGGATGACCTTAAAAAAGGAATTTCTATAGCAAGGGTTGCAGAATCAAATTCTGTTGTGCCTGATTTTTGTCCTATATGCAAGTCTGAGTAACTGTGCCTTCTGTTTGCTTTGTACTGTCCCCCTCAACACACACACCTTCACCCCTTTGGAATGGGTATTACTATGGAAACAATTGTGTCCTTGCTATTGTTAAAGGCAGCTGAGTGACATCCAGAAATCCCATATACCCATGGAAAATTGTAATAGTAAATCATCTGACCAGCTATTCTTAGCCATTCTTTTCCTCATGTAAGAGAAGGATGATATATAAAGGGAGATTATATGAAGGAGCTTTTTTTCACTCGTATGAATTTATGACCGCTCAGCTGAAGCGTAAGAGTAAAGGTAAAAAACCCAAGGCTTTTCATGAGTAGCAGAATTAATGAAGCCTAGTTCCCTATGGATCTGTAGCCTGTGGTTGGATTCTCTGATGACTAATACAGTGCTAGCTGTCTGATCACATCTTTTCTTTTAGCAGTGACATTCAGAATGCCTTTGTGCCATGTGGATCCTCAGGTATCTAATAACAATTGAGTTCAAATTGCAGCTTTTTGTCAATGAGGATACTGACAGTGGTCTCTCTCATCTGCCCACAAAATGGTTTTCATCAAACTTGTAGAAATCTATGGGAGATTGCTGTACTCCATCATACTTGCTTGGAACAAACTATCAGGTTCAAAAAGTATCAGTGGGGAACAAACAGACATAAAGACATTGAATATGTGATCTTGTGAACCTCTTTTTCTTGGGGAATCAGCCTAAAATTTTGCCAAGTTATTCAGTTTAGCAGGTAGGTAATCTTTCTCTGCTTCATGAGATGACGTAAAGATTTTTCAGTCTTTTTTAACAAATGGTTAAAAAAGCCAAAGTTGGAACAGGGGAAATTCACATGGGATATTAGGAGTTTGGGGTTTTTTTTCACAGTGAAGATGGTGAACCTGTGAAACAGGCTTTGCAGAGAGCACATAGATGCTCCAAAGTTACCCAGGGAAAACGCACAGCTACCTCCTGTAACATCTGCTTTGAATGGGGACTGAACCAGGTGACCTTCAGAGGTCCATTTCTATCTAGAGTTTCTGTGTGTCTGTATTACTTACTACTTTACATTTCTTCTCTGTATGCCTTTGTTCCCCAGGAAGAACCACAGTCAAGGTCAAATTCCCCAGGAACATGATATTTTGATAAACACGTGCATGCTGGCAAGGGCAAACCCTCCATGGAAAGGTTCAGATTTTTACTGTCTGACACAACCTAGAGCTTTTCTATTGCGTCTCCAGTATTTTCTGAATATTGATTTTCTCATTGTTAAACTGTGTATAAAGTCACTGTGAAGCTTCATATTATATTAAAAAAGCCCTCCTTTTGACATCTCCCTCTCTGATAAACTGGAAAGAGCAGTGGAGAATGACCACTGGAGCAACATCTCTTGCAGAAAACAGTTACTGCTTTTATTGCATAATTTTGGAGAGTGTGCTCTGCAAAACTTGCCTGAAGTGGGAGAAAAAAAGAGAAGTTTTATTTTTAAGAAACGCAACATTTTATAGCGTGATTGCCTGTCCCAAGTGTAATCTGTCCATTGAGTTGGCAGTGTTCAGAAGCAGATGAAAGTCTCTTTGGATCTGAAGATTGCAAATATTGCAGAGCCCTATATTGGGAATATGTGGACATGGGAACTTAAAAAAAAAGTACTCACAAAACCATCATAAATTTATTTTTTCTCCTTATTTTTTTTTTTTTCTTTCCATTGACAGTAGTGCAGTGGGAGATGGTGAAATAGTACATTAGTAACAAGCCACAAGGCCGAAAAAAAAGGTTTTGCTGACCCTGTGATAGTACACAGGGGCCCGTGGCAGGGTTAGAGAGCACACTGGAAAGCAACAGCCCTTGAAATACGGGGTTTAGGAACTCAGACCAAAGGCAACAGGTGGATACAACAAACAGCCAGAGGCGGCTCAAGGTATCAATGTGGCGATTATGAACAGCAGGGCAAGCAGCTGTCACAGCACACCAGCTGCCTCGCCACCCGACAGCTCACACCGAAGGAAGGCAAGAAGGAAAACAAGCCACTAATAACTGATCCCTCCCTGAGCCTCGCTGGCAAAGACGAGTCTAACTGGAGGTACTGCATCATTGTTTTTTGGTTACTCACGTCCTTTTTCACCCCTACCCACTTGCCTGTGGATGTTGTATCCTCATTTGCCTGTCATCTCTTCTATTTAGAGGCTAGGCTGTTACAAATGAAGGGCATGAGGCAAAACTTTCATTACCTCATCAGGAAGGAAGGGGAGATTTTAGATATTGGGAGATGGGGGAAGGGACACAACACATTAAAAGCAGAAATAAGGGAGTAATTTATTTCTGTAACACAGTCTGAAACTATGTGAGAATTTGCAGAGATGAGGTTGGCAAGGATCTTGGGGACCTGAGAGGGAAGGAAGGGGGAAGAGTGGAGTACCATTTTTTTGTATGTGCTGGGACACTGCTGTGCACCAGAACAGTAAACGACTGGTCTGGTTCCTCAGTACAGGCTGCAGCATACATCTGTCCCTTAGAGTCATCACAGCAGCAAACTTGCTCATCACTGTGCTGTTCTTCATAATCACACCCTGGGTGGGGTGGCCACCTCCATATTAAGAGACATAAATGTAACTGAGTACTTGTAAGTGCTGTGTGTGGGTTGTCTGGCCTCTCATGGTAGCCTGCGAACAGGTTTGTAAATTGGAGCAAATTGAAATACTCTGAAAATTCCGCTGACTGCAGTGACTGCCTCTCTGCTGAGTTATCTTGGGGTTTGCACACCTATTGTTAACATCTAAACGCCTGCATATACACACCAAAGTTGTAGTGAGACTCTAGAAAACAACAGATAAAAGTCATAGCAATTACTGCAAGGACATAGCTGTTAGTTGAGAAGCAAGTTGAATTAGTACATGTAGAGCTCTGTGCCTCTGCAATAAATCAACTTCCAGTACCTGAGCTAATGTGCTTAATCCTCATGCTGCATTATTGCCTGCAATGGAGTGCACTTGAAGGGTGGTGGTCCTTAGGCCAATGTTGCATGTTGAGCGTTCCCTGGAATCAATGATATTACTGCACTCTGCAGGAGATAACCTTTCGAGTTTTTATCTGGTGGTGAAACTATCAGACATGTAAGACAAGATTCAAGCCAAAATGTCCTGTATTTTTCCTGCAGTTTCCCTTGAGGAGATGGGAGAAAAACAAGAAGAAAAAAGAAAAAGTGCCAAATTAGTAACATTGACAATTAAGGACCAGCACTGCTCCTGACATGGGAGGTGTCCCCGGCAGCAGGCAGCTGAGGGACCCCAGCTTTAAGATTAGCTTCAAGCTTAAAATAACTTCAAAAGTATATGCAAAAAGACAGAAGATGAGCATTTAGTGCTCTGCTGGGGCAGAGGTTAGTTCAGAACATGAAAGATGAGGGAAGAGAGAAACGTAGTTTTTTAGTGTTGGGATTTTTAGTAAGACTTAACAGTCCTCATGCTTGCTTTTTTTTTTTTCTGGCAGAAATAAGGTAGCAAATCCTCCCACACTGGCTGTAGCTGAATGAAGGACAACCCTACCCCTGCAAAGGAGTGCAATGTGATTTGCCCATACTAATTTTTGTGTTGGATCCAGGAGCAAGGCATTACATCAATAAAGCACAGAACCATAACAGTGCACATGGACTTTATTAGGCACAGTGGTGCATGGTGGGGTTACTTCATGTTTTTGACCCCAACAGGTGTCTTTGCTGTGTAGAAAGAGCTCCAGGTGTCTTCATTGTTGATTTTGAAGGAGTCTCTGCTCTGAGCTCCAATGTAGACATAACCAAAAGTCTTACATGTCAGTAATAATTAACATGTGGCACACATACTGACAGCAGCAATAGATCGTGTTTTCTTGATGTATCTCAAAGTATATGCCCACCGCACAATCAATCACATGGAGACATGCATAAATGTGCTTTCTGAAGAGGCAAAAGGAGGGACTGCAGGCTATAAGGGCGTTTGCAAATGACTTGCAAATGTCAGCCAGGCCTTATCTGCATTAACTAATTTTCAAATCAGGATTAAATGGGTTTTGATTGGCTAAATTGAAAGACTTAGGAAAAGAATATGAGAAAGGAGAAGCATTTAAAAAATGTAATTGCACACTAAAAAATCCATGAACATAACGTAAGGATTTACAAATCAGCCTTGAATTACTGGTTAGTGGAGACAAGCATTTTGAATTGTTTTGCTGAAACCCTTATAGACCGTGAAAATAATTTATGAAGGATAAAGAGGATCTCAAAAACAGTGTTAGAAATGCACCCTCATATTCCAGTTTGTAAGGAGCCTTTTAAAAATAATTCCCTGTCTTTGATATTATTTGAAGTGGAGGAGACAGAAGGAAATTTTTCTTGGAATCCAGGTAGGTTAAATTACAAGCAGAATTTTTACAATTTGAAGGTCATACCCTCAAAATGCCAGTCCTAACAACTGAACTCTTACCAAAACTCCTGCTACCCTCTTAAGGACCTTTGGCTGATGGAAAAAACTCTCCCAGCTCTAAGGAGTTTCTAGTTTGTTGTTAAAGGTCCATATTAACTTCTAATTGCCTGAAATAGACGCAGTCTCAAAAATTATACTCTCTTTTCAAGTGTTGGGGTTTTTTTAGTTCGAAACACAGGCTCTTTGTAATAAATTCATAGCTTTCCTTTGGCTGCTTCCTCTGTTTTCCTTTTGTACATGTCACATTGAAATCTTCCTCCCTGTAACTGGATGTAATCCCAGTCCCAGTCCATAATAGTGGTGGTCACTGGTGGTGAGCAGTTTTCCAGGGGAATTCATTATCTGAGTCATTTATAATGGGGCTGAATAAAACAGTCAAAAGTGTACAGAGAGAGAGGGAACAATTCCACAGTGCTGAGGGTTGGGTTGGATGACAGAAAGGGTATTTTCTATCTTGGATTTCTATGCTGATCATGGAAGCACAGAGTCTAATGAGCCAGATATTCAAACATCTTTGGGTAAAGCCTTTTGGAGAGGAAGAATGTACATTGGATGCTCAACTTGATGCATCTGAAAGAAAATCAATAGTTTTCCAAAGGCCATAATAGGACAGAAATAGTGCTGGCAGTTCTGGATATTTCCCTGTGAAAATTTGTATCATCCCTTATATAAGCAACAAAGTATTTTTTTGCATCAAAGGCTGTAGTGAGCAATTTTAGTTACTCTTCCCTTTAGATCATAGTCTCGCTGTCTTTTCATGGATGATATTAGCAGAGCAGCACTCCAAGTCCTTTGTTTTTTTAAAGCAACATGATTTCCCACCCAGTGGCTTGCACTCTTTCCTGTGTTGCAGAATGTCAAACAAAGGACCTCCAGTACCAAAACCAGCCATATATAATATAATAATCCCATATATATGGGAAATGACGAACAACCTTTTTGATGACCCAGCTGCTTTTACCATATGTGACATCATACAGCATTAAATATCCTGATTGAAGACCAATCTTGGAGAAAGTTCAGCCATATCTGCAGGCTGATGTGATGTTCAGAAATGGGTGTTCAAAGCAGGATAACTAGGAAGTGTTCCTTAGGGGACCATGTCTACGGTGTCAAGTGGGTACAGGTGGGGCTGTGTTTCAGCAGGATGAGAGGGACTGGTCCTCTGGTATGTGATCTCACACATGCCAAGACACCTAAATAAGAGGAGAGGAGAGGTCTTAAAAATAAGTTCTTAAAATTAGGCATTTTTCTAAAATTTAAACATTTTGGTAAGAGATTTTTGGTTTGAAATTATTTGATTACCAGTTTAATAAACTAGCTTTAATTTCAAAATTTTACATATTTTACATTATTAATAGATGTGTGTTTTGATCACTTGTTTTGTACTCTCTACAATGCCAATTGCTAAATCAATTACCAAACCAATTATCTATTACAAATGACCACTTTGCTCTGTTACCAATGAAAAACCAAATATGAATTACCAAACCAATTAGAATACCAATTAAAAATTTCCATTGTAATTACCAGTCACTAGTAAGAATTACCCCAATGGCCATTTGGAACAACAATTACCAATTAAAATACCAATTACCAAAGCAAATATCAGTTACAGTAACACTTAACAATTAGAATACTAATGAATTATTGCATTACCATATCTGATATTGTTTATAATTAAAATAATTATTATGCTCTATTCATATATAAAAATTAAATTTAAAAATTTAAAAATCTTTCCATATCAAAACAGAAGCAAAACCTTTCAGCTGATAGCAATTATATTTTCTCACAGACATTGCAGTATGGGAGGTTTAAACCTGGGGGCCATTTATGCTGACAATGAATGGAAAATGTTGGAATTCCCCACAGAATGGATGTTTGAGGTTACCATGTGTAACAGCCAACTCTGTGTCTGTTGAAAGCCCACCTGCTCCTAGTGCTAAGGCATCAGACCTTGGCTTTCCTAGTCCTGAATCCCAGGGGTCGGAGCCAGGGCTGCTTGCCATGGGAGATCTGGACAGTTGGGTCACAGCTGTCACAGCTGTCACTCTGCCCATGCATGACACAGAGGTGCGTGTCTTGTCCTCAGCACGAGCAACCCACAGAGAAACACTCCCCCTCCTAAAGAAACAGCTGCTGGAGACACTGCTGCTCACTGCCCCTGCTCTCCTGTGCCTTTTCTGGGCTGCAGACCTGGGTTCGGCCAGATTCAGCTGGTTGGTGCTGTGTGTGCTTGAGCCCAGAAATCTCCAGTTCCAGGACAATTTTTTGGCCACTGGGATGCTGGGATGTTAGCAAGGCGAGGCAATGCTCTCTGTTGTGCTGGTGGAGCAGCCTGACCTGGGGCAGTGGAGCTCAGCAGGCAAGCACAGGTAGGGATGGAGGAGCTGCAGGGCTGAGCCGAGGTGATGCTCCCACACTTTGGTCCCAGGTATGTGGAGTGCCAGGTGCATAAATCAGAGCAATGAAATTCTTCCCCCTACAGTTCCCAGCCATGAGAGAAGCCTGACCTTTTGCCATCCCTGACCCTGGCCACTGTCTGGAAGAGCACTATTCAGTCCACATCAAAACCTTTTCAGGGCTCCTACTAACTGCCTGACAATGCCAAGAAAAACACGAAACTCCTTGTGCCAGTGCCCTGGGCCTGTTTCACTAGAGGAGGTATAAGCTGTGTTAGTTTTTGTTTAAGCACGCTATGCAGCTTCAGTTTAGCACTCCTGTTTCTAGGATGGGCTTAGGGACTTGATGTACAAAGATCTAAAACTGGCTGTTTATTTCAGTTTCCATTTCTGACCAGCCTCACATCCAGCAGCATCACTGCAGGGCTGCAGCAGCTCCTATGTTTTTTGTGGGGACAGATAAGCTGAGGGACTGCCACATCACACTACATGAATATATAACCTACTCCCCAAGCTATATGAGATCCCAGCAATACACAGACTATTGCTCAGTACATTGAATCTGCGAGTCTGTATGTTCAATGGATGATGTGTGATACATTATTCACCCTTGCAGTTACTTTATAAATACATGTGTTTGGCTAGCTGGGGCACATAACTGCTCCTAGGTGTCAGTCAGTGTGTTGGAGGTTTCTCTGAGAAATTCAAGACATTGGGGTTTTATGTAGCTGAGATGCTCCCTCGGGATATTTGGTACAAAACATAAGCCTTGGCAGAAGTCTATGGGTGCCCCTGTCTCAGGGGGCTTCTTGGCAGATGCCAATTTCTGGCAGTCATAACCATCCGTGGCAGAGCTTAGGAAATGACAGGCACGTCTGTGTGTCCAGCTCAGGGATCCAGGTATTAAAGAAGTGTCTGAGTGTAATGTCCCTTTGCATGAGCACAAATCCCAGCAGGGTGTGTGTGGGAGGCGAGGAGTGGTGTGGGAGGGAAGGGACCAATATGGTTACAGATTGTACTTTGTGCCCTCTGTGTCCTTGGCTGTTCTGGAGTGTAGTAAGGGCCTTGGCAGCATTTTAGCACTCCTAGGGGGCAATATGGCATCTCCTCCAGACCCTGCCCACAGCATCTCAGCAGAGGCCTTTAGTGCTTGGCACAGGCACCTTCTGGTGGTCTCTGCAGCACTTCCACTAAGGGACTGCTCCGAGAGGTGGGCAAGGGACTTGTGAAGCCCTGTAGCACCTCTGCAAAAGAAGGTGGGGAAGGGCAGGAGCAGAGCAGACACCTTGCCTCAAAATCTCACAATGTTTAGTAAATCCTGAGAGAAAAGTATATGAGAAGAGAAAGATTTATTTGGAAATGAATTGTGTAGCAAGAAAAAAAGGGGAAGGGAAGGGAATTATCAATGTTTTACTGCAGTTCTGGTTTTCCAACAAATACTTAATCCCTTTCCCAGGCAGTGTTTAATGAACCTTTTTCTCTTTCCAAAAACAAAAGTGTTATTCTCTTATTTTGTTTATTTTCATTTTCTATTCCAAAATCTGAAGTTCTGGGACTCCTGAAGTTCAGCATAACTTTGATTTTTGTGAGTTCTATTTGTGCTATTGCAAGTCAGCAAAGCATTTTTCTGTAAGCAATTGACCAGGAAGAAATACACCATTACCTTTTGCTGCCATAGTAACTTTCATCCAACACCAATGACTTACAGGCAATATTATCCACATCTTAATCATTAAAGATAGAGATTAATTGTCTGGTTCAATATCTCATTAAAAATTAAAATCTATCCTTATGCAGTATCTCTTCAGCAGAGTTAAACCAGAGTAGACTTTTTCTGCTTGGCTTAAACTGAGGGATGAATGATATTTTATCTCTGCAACATCGGAGCATGGTCACTTAAAAAAAAATTGTTTGTAGTGCTCTATTATTTCCTCCCTAGTTTATGAAAAGATGGATTTAGGAACTACAAAGCAGCTGGCCAGCTCAACTAAGTGATTCCACAGGATTTTTGGTATCTATTGTTCTGCTTCCACTCTCAATACTTTTGGAAATATTTGAGGAATTGTGATGGATTCATGCTGCTGATGGATCCATTCTGGTCTGCTCTTTGTTACTGTGTCCTCTTTGTCATGTTTGCACCTACAGTGCTGCCTAAGTTCTTTCTGGGTATGTAATTTAGCATCTTTTTTTAATTGGAAAATCAAAAAATATAACTCCTTGCCCATCTCTTGTTTGGAGAAATACGGGATTGCCCTCTAGATTTATACACTTCCAGATGAATTATCAGACTGAAAAGAAAATATTTGCTCTTGGAAACACCATATACTCTGAGGTTACCAGTTTACAACATAAGGATTTATTATACCATAATGGCTTTGGGGCCAAAGTTTAATTCAGCAGCTTCATGAGACTTATTAAAACTGATTGGTAGTGGAACCTTATTACTGTGCCATGAATAAGGAAGAGGATGGAAAAGGAAGTGGACAAATTCTGGTAACCCAGTACAAGAGTAAGAGCCTGTGGATGCCTCAAATCTTTATCTACATTTCTTACACCTATATTCTCTAGGATCTTTAAGTACCTTACCACATGTCCTGGTTTGAAGGACAGGTGTCTGCTAAGGAAGGCAGGAGCCTCCCTTGGAATGGAAAATGTAAACCGTTTCCCTTCGAATTATTGTAATTTTGAAGTTCAGGGGCTCTCAAGCAAAGATATAGGAATAGGAATAACAGTTCTTTACTAGTATTTATAATAAAGGGAACAAACAACAACTCCTTTGGCATTAACAACAAACAGAACCAGGAACCCGGTCCCAGCCCCCTGGGCCTGCAGGCACTGTCCCCTTGGGTGCAGTGATGGTCACAGCCGGCAGGGGGCGCTGGTGGCGCTGGGTGGGCAGGGCAGGTGCGATGATTCCCCCGTGGCTGCAGGGGGCGCTGTGGCGCAAGCTCCAGCAGCGCGTGGCAATGGCGGCTCGGCCGGGACGGGGAGGGGTGGGAGAGAGAGAGGCTTTGCTTCACAAACCCCCCTGGGTCAGTTGGTCCTGGTGCCCCAGCAGGACTCTCGGAAACAGCAAACTGGGACAGTAGGACGTCTCGGCAGGCAGGGGGAGCGGGGGCTGCAGTGCAGTGAAACCCAGAGCAGTGCCGATGGAGCCG
>WEKY01016339.1:0-52853 GCA_013390045.1 Picathartes gymnocephalus | reverse complement strand
AAGGAGAGGTCAGCTCAGGATTCCAGGACCCTGAGCAGATGGTAAAATAGGTCTCAGTTCAGAGCAGGGGTTCACCCACAGCACAAGAAACAGTTCCACATGAAGAGTCCAGCAGCAGCAGCAAAACTCCGCTCCCCAAAAAGCAGAGCAGCACCTCTCCATGTTCTCCTCCAAAGCCAGCCAGCTGCTGCCACCGCCCCTTCCTTTTACCAGCCCCTCTCCTCGGGGCTTGGCCACAATTCTTTGTTCTTCTTAAGTACCCAGTACTTAGAGTTTGTTAGCAACTTAATGGGAAAAAATTCTATACATTAAAGGAAGCAAAAGGAAAGAGAAAACCTAACCCCCAACACCACAGTTGAGCAACTCAGCCTTTGTCATGTGCTTAAATCCAGTGACATCCACAAGCTATGTATTTTCCAGGTGGTTCTTAGCACAAAGTAGGGATAGAGATAATGGGGCACATTATGCTGGGAATGTGGTGAAGGCACTCACTCTAGCTGTGGCAAATCCAGGTTCAGTTTCCTCTCCTGCCTGCAGAAGTTCAAACCCACATTTGTCCACCTTCCTGGGGATTACCCTACTCTTGAATCTTGCCTAAAAAAGAGCCTCTTGCAGCAAGGATTGACACCCACATCCCCATGCTGGGAGAAAGTAAAACATAATAAATTTCATATCCAGTTTTGAAGAGTGACCGGTTTTAAGTGGAAGGAGTGGTGATTCAGAGACAGGGGAGCTTTGCTTGGGATTTTCAGCATTCCAAGTGCTAGTGATGGGAATACTGTGCAAGAGGGGAGTCAGGAAGAAGGGAATACCCCAAATGGATTTTATTCAGAGGTGCAGGGAACTCAGCACTTGTCTCGGGCTCTGGACTAGATCTCAAGAGCCAAGCACCTCAAAATCCAGCATCAGGATTCATAAACCATCACCGGCCCTAAGCCTTTGACTATCTCTAGCAGAGCACACAACATTTAAATCAGCACTCAGGTTCCTGCCAGTGCGAGGCTCTGGCTTGCAAGAATCAGCAGAAGAGAAACCGTACATGGGCTCAGCTCCAGCACTGCCAGGAAGGGGGCTGTCCCTTACATTTGCCTCCCCTGCTCCTAACGTCTGGTTCTCCTCCTGGATAACTTATTCTGCCTCCCCAGCTACCCAGGAAGGATTAAAAAGCTGAACCTGGAACAGCTGCCAACAGGGTGAACCTGTGTTGGAATATGGGTCAGCAGAAAAGCATGATTACAGAAATGCTATTTAAGGCTTTTCACTAAAATACAAAAGACATCTAAGAAAGAAAAGGAATCTGCTGGGTCAAGTTGAGAGCTACCTGTCCATCCATGAAATAAAAAAAATCTGTCAGAGCACAGCCGGTGTCAGGAGCTGATGGGTGAGGTGCCATGTGTGAGTGGTGTGTGTGTGGCTGGTCCTGTGTGGATCTGAGCAGTTACTGGGAGGTGACAAGAGCTGTCAGCACCTGTGAGCTCCTGCAGCACTTTGCAGGTTTGGGTGTGGGGTGCCCAGTGCTATAAACGCCCACTGATGGCAGCTGCAATTGAGGAACTGCGAAGCGTAGGAATGACTGTGCCACACATCCGCCCCCTCATCTCACCACTACCCACCGAGCATCCTGCAACCAGACCTGTGGTGCACAGCAGGATCACAGGCAGGATCTCCAGGATGGGGCCCTGTATCAGCAGGCTGCTTCTCCCTCTGCCTGCCTTTGCCATCATGGCTGAGGGCCTTTCAGAACAAATGCCGCTAATTTTGTACTAATTTTTTATGGGGACCCTGCCAAGGTCAACAGGCCTAAAATTTCACACGCATGTACTACCCTAAAAACACTTAATTTAGTGTTTGTTCTTTTTTTCACATCCCTATTATCAAGGGGGAAAAATACCACTTTCCAAAAGGAGGGATGCAGCCGTATTAAAATCCCAGCTGGGTGAACTGCTCACAACCGATCCAGCAGATGCGGGCGTGCTGATGGCAGGGTTTTGCATGCCAGCTGTGCCCTCTCTTGCCTCTCCATGTCAGCTCTGTCACTGATAGCTGGCAAGGGATGCAGGCCATCAGGATGCCGTGTGCAGAGTTTGAGACACTCATCTCCAGGCAAGTTTCTGCTGGCTGACATTGGGTGCCAGGGAGGAGAGGATAACCACACTGCCGACGCTTGTCAGCAGCATAACTGTGTTAACAGAAAACCCCGTCTGCTGAGTTAACTCTTCAGCGCCAGTCTGTTGAGCTGGGGTTTTTATCCTCCTGCAGCCTCAGCCCCTCTGCATCTTTCCACCCAAAAGGGGATTCTTTCTGCCCCAGCATGCACTTAGAAAAACCCAGCAGGTTGAAGGAGGATCAAATTTTGGTCTTGTCAACCTTGCAAATGTTCCTTTACCTTCTCACCACCCACACGTGCTGCATGTATTCGTACACATATGCAAATACGCAAATGTGGTCATATATGAGTGCATGCACACAGAAAGGCATACACTTGCACCTATATAGGTTTTGCGTAGTAAGTATAACAATAAGGTAAAAAGGACTGGTATAAAACAAGAAAGTCTTTGAGATTTAAGCCCACCAGCCTGCTTTTCATTATCTTTTCTCCAAATCTTGTCAGAAATTGTGCTGCTGTCTTCATTCTTTTTTTTCCCCAAAAAGTCCTGCAGTTACCTGTGGCATGGACAGATAATTACAAATATTGACTGACTTTAAGGTAGAGAGCAATAAAACATTGCCTAGGGGATAAAAAACCCTGTTCCTCAAGTTGTCATACATTGCCTGAAGGCAAAGAGCCAGCAGAAAATACACAATCAAAAGCAACTATTTTTATCCAAAGACAATTTCCTTTCCCACTCCTATCCTCAGAGACAGCTACTGTTTGTAGTTATTACCTGTAGGTCTGATGTGCCCAAAAGCCCAGTCACATCAGGGACACACTGTGCAAGGCATTGTACAAAGTACAGTAATGCTGTTGATTTTCATTTCTCCGAAGATTACCTCCTAAAGGAGACTCCAGGGATGAGGGCAAGCCAAGCCACGAGGTCTTATCCATTGCCAGGAACATCCTGTGAGGACAAGAGGAATTTCTGCATTTATCTAACATTGCCCTCTCACTCCTCTCCCATGTGGATGAAGAGTCTCTGTAGTTGTAAGTTTCCCTGAGGAAGAGGAGGTCAGAGTTTTTGGATCCATCTCAGAAGGGGCAACCCCATTACTCCCACTGCCACGATTCTGTGCTCCGACCGCAGGGTGAAGAGCTCAAGGGGACCTGTGGAGATGGCAAAAAAAAAGTATTTTCAATCATCAGTGTCTCTTTTTCCCAGTTCTGGTCTCCCCAGACAGCTGATACTTTGCAGTCCCACAAAGCTGCTATTTCTTAGCACCATCTTCTTGCTGCTGGCACCTGCACTTTATGTTCTGAGTCAGACATCCATGCTGTATTGGCACACACACTACCATTTTCTATGGCCAATAAAAATGTGTTTGTGGCTGTGTTCTTGGAAATGAGTCCCCATCTCGCCTCGACAGCATTTAGCTTGTGAGTTAGTGTTCAGATGGGAGGTAATTAGGTCCTACCGGGGGTCTGGATTTACCGCTAGCTCTGAAACCAAATGAATGCGTGACACATAGCTCATGTTCTCTGTTCCTGAAAGATGTCTCCAGCATTTACCTCTTCTCCCCTTGGAGCAGGTACCATCAACCTCTGTGTCTCAGCTGTAGTTAAGGCACCTGGGAGAGCAAGTGAGGAGGATGTTGGCATAGATCTAACATATGTTGTTAGCACAACACACAAGCATATCCCTCAGGCTACTTCACTGCCATCTCTAACGCAAGCAGCGAAGTCTTTTTTAACAAAAACACCATGCTCGTTCCCTTAGCCAGGCAGAGGGAGCACGGGTGCATTAGCAAGATTTGCTCTTTTGTCTTCCAGTGCAGGTTAAGCAGAGAGCCTACCCTATGCCTGTGATCCTAGAGCATGGTCTTGGGGATCAGAGAAGAATGGCAAACATTCACAGACTGCAAATCGTATCAGTGGGTGCCCACCGTGAACACCCAGATACCTCAGTGGTGAGTTAAAATAATCTAAGTGCGTGACAGGGAGAGATCACAGTCCAGGCAGCTAAACAATTAAAATCAAATGCAGAGTTATTACTGTGAGCATGTGAAAACATTATCAGGAGTACCAGATACAGAAGAACACTCTTGTACACTCTTTTCCTCTTTCACTCATGGCATGTGCCTATCTGAACTCCCACAATAAATTCTTATCAGTTGATGCTCAATAGGTTGTGCTGCCCTAATGATGCACATTAACATTTTTTAACCTTTCTGACTCTGCTTTTGTAATTAGCCCAACATTTTGAAACCTCATTTGCCAATTCTGTCTGATATGTTGATGAAGTAAATCTAAGGGCTTCGAGTATGAACCTGCAGAATGTGGCAACCAGAATAAAATATTGTTTCAGCTTTGTGTACAGTTACTCTAATTATCATAATGTATAATTACAAATATTCACATGTGTATTTGTGCACCTTCATGCACATACTCATTTACACATGCATGTGTACATTCCTTAGAGCAAAGGTTGAGGGATAGATAGACAGATACTCAGCATATACAGAACCTCCTATCCTGAGAAAGCCATATTTTTTGAAGTACTGACACTACTGGCCAGATAACGAGCCCGTAATCTCCCTCTTCCCCCACTGAAAGAGCAGTGCTGGAGCTCTGACATAAATACACAAAAGCAGGAATATTTGAAGTTAAAGCTTCCGTTCCCTGGATGTGTGTGGCGTATCATACTTTAACCCAAAGATTGCTGCAGTACCTAGACATTACTAACAGAATTAAGGTCACAACAGACAATGAATTTCAGAGGATTTTTGTACCAGGCTGAAGACAAAGACAATTACTGACTTTTCAAAAGCAGAACTAGTGGGGAAAGATATTTCTGTGCAGGTGTCAAAGGAAAAGAGATGCCCTTGCTTCATATCTCCATTCATATGTGCCCAGACATGCACTCTCACACACAGACACAGAAACGTGTGTTTATGCACCGCTAACAGAGAGGATGTATCTGTGGTTTTAGCCTACTGTATTTAAATCTGTATTTTTTAGTACTATTATGCATGAGTTGAAAATTTGTTAGCCTATTTGTTAGCCTATTTTTTAGCCTATTGTATTTGTATCTGCAAATTTTAGTGCTATTGTGTATGCATTGAAAATGTGTTCTTAAAGGCCATTCACAGCCTTTTTCCCCCAATCCTACCATTCAAACAATTTCACCTGCTTCTGAAATTTTTCCTATGAGGATACAAGTCTCTACCACTAAATTATTTCTTTTATGGTATATTCCAGCATTATACTTTAGTGTCCAATTTGATGTCAGAATATTTAAGCAGCAGGAAGGCATGATGATAAAGGATTGACTCTGCACACCCTAAATCTATCAGGGAGTTCTCATGGGAGCAATACAGCCCCATACATTTTGAAATGTAGCATTTCTTATTCATTTCAGTCATTTCACCTTTCAACAGTTGCTAATGATGTTTAATATCACATTCAAACCATTTACTAGCTAACCAAGAATGAAAATAAACATCTTATGCCACTTTGTTTAAATTTGGGAAAATGGCCACATTTCAAGAATTAAGAGGGAGTCTCGTTTGACTGACTGTTCAGCTAGTACAGTGTTGACAAATTTCATGAATGGTGCTGAAAAAATCCGGTCCTGTACATTCTACATCTTGCTAAAAATGCAGATATATTGATGGTTTTTTAATACTGCAGTGAAACAGAAAGTTTCCCCTGGAATGTGTTGATTGAGAAATATTAAAGGTTAACTTTCTCCATGCTGCAGAAGGTCAAATATACCCCCTTCCTGGGGATTAGCTCTATGGTAATTCAAGCTACAACAAAACATATGCCTTTGCCTCTCTTCTCCTGCAACACTGGCTCTTCTTAGGGTTTCCTGCAGGACTCCCATCTGTTAGACCAGTCATTTTCCTGGTGTGCATATAGCAAGATCTATAATTATCTAGGTATAGATATGTAAAAGATAGATGACACACATAAATGATACAGATACATATATTCATACACACGTACCTCCACATTTGTAATTCTGGACTCTTTGAAGCCTCTGACAGAATCATGACTGATTTCAACAGAGCCCAGATGTGTGACTTTATTTGCAGGTGCAACTGAGCAGTCTGTTAACAGTAAAATTGATCTGAAATTTTCTAACAGAATATTTTCCTGTTAGAAAATGCCAGTGTGTCCAAAGGGAACTATTTCATGAAAATAATTACTAATTACCATGACATTTCTCTTGCAGACAGAAATTTTAAAAAGCATATTCATTGAGTCGGATGTGACCCTTTCTGGACATATTTGGAATAGAACATACTTCCTCCAAACTATTTTTCATCCAGAGAAGTTAATGTAGCATTTGATATTATTTTATCAACTAAAATAGAAGGGGATATGGTTAGTTGATAAAAATAAAACTCCTGAGTATTTTTTTTTCTTGTGGAGAAATTTGAGAGAATTTGTTTAGTTTTTGCTGCAGCTTAAGAGATTTTTAAAAAAATGTTGCAATTCCGAGTGAAACTCAGTTCCAAAGAAACTACTTCAATCACAGCCATATCCTACATGGATTTTCCGTGAGGTCAGGCTTGAAGCGTCTGATAGGAAATTGGAAGGTGAAGAGGAAGCCATGGTCATGTTATCATTAGTCCTGCCTGAGGCACTGTAGAGATGTCCTGCCTCTATGCTCTATGAAGCCTTTGGATGCCCTGGGAGCCAACACCAGAGGACTGCTGACACCAAAAGGAGCTGCCTTTGGGTCTCTGCCTTGGCTTGGAGTTCCTCTGTAGTTGTATCTTCTAACACCTTCAGCATATTTTCAGTGCTCAGCCAATACCAATATCATGTGAACCAGGGAGGAGGAAGCTGCTTGCAGTGCTTTTTTTAAAATGGTATAATAAAGCAGTGGTCACCTTTTCTGAGACAACAGCCAGTAATAGGCTATTATATTTTTCCTTCTATCCTTTAGAAACCCATGTGAATAGACTACTTAAATCTCATTTGCTGTGAAATGTGCTACATGGCCCTTTATATGTGGGTTGTGTTCAATGCTGAATAAAAGAATGATATGTCATGAACCTCTCATTATTTTAATTTTCAAACTTATAGTTGGTATTTCAAATTGATATAAGACATGTGCATTCACAACAAAATGGTATTGTTTTCCTTCATTTTGAAACATTTTTGCAGTGAAAAATGTGATCATGAGTCCTCAGTTTTCCATTACAGATAGACAACTTTATTGTCAGGCTGATAGTTATGGGATTATGTCTTTTCTGGAAATGTTGAAAAACCTGCCACATTGTAGATAAATTTCAATCTTGCTGGCAGTGGAAATTCCAAAATAGACTTCAGGTGATGCTGTTATGAACAGCAGAATCAATCCAGTAGTTCAGAAGGAGGCAGGATTAGGAAAAAGAAAATTAAAAATAGAAGAGCACTACTCACATATGGAAATTAAAACAGTCACTGATGACTCCACAAAGAGACAGCTCAAATTATCCTCAAAATTATCAGGTAGAACACTGCAAATTATGCTCCCAGTTCACAAAGAAAAAGCAATCTAGAGGAGAAGTGCTGATTTACATAATCAATATCATCCAAATTCAGGGAGTCTGCCTTTCAGCACACACAAAAAGAGAAAGCAAAGCAGGAGACAGGGTTTGCACTAGGCAGATAATGGAAGAACCCTGCCGAGAGAAAACTGAGATGAAAGAAAAAGGACTTTAGAGAGAGGAGGCAGGACAGCACCACCTTGCCTGTGTGCCAGTCCAAGTGCCAGCTCTAAGAAAGATGAAGTGGGGGGGATGATGTAAGGAAACTTTTAAGTTTCTTAATGTCATCTGAAATGGAGACTAAGCCCTTGGGCTGGCTTCTTCCAGCCTAAAATTATGCTGGGAGTCACAAGCATTTGTAGATTTCCAGGAGTTATAGGCAGATCCTAACTGAACACGTCTTTTAACTGCAACATTGAAGTTCTCAATTATATGTTCAATTACAATTATAGTATTCAATTACAATTACCATATTCCAAGTGCCTTTGAACTGTGATGATACAATGACTCAAACCTCTTTGTTTCCCACCCACCTCTTTTTTTTTGGTGTACAGACTCCAGGAGATGGATTAACAGCTCAAGAAAATGAGAAGTGTGCCATGAACTCAGTCACACTGAAAGAGCCCTTTTTCCCCAGAGCATCAGACCATCCACTAAGCAAACGCCCCACAGCTGTTCTCGCGTGGATGTTTCAACCTTCACCATCCTGCTGCTAGGGAGAAGCTGAACATTCACAGATGCCAGTGCAGCCAAGACCCTTTTTGCAGTTGTGACCTGCAAAGTTGATGAAAGCATTCATTTGGGCTTTTGGCTGCAAGAGCCATACCTGTAAATGGAATGGACTCAATTGTATGGATCCTGGTCATACTTGGCTTGTTCCAAAGGCAGGAGGTGATTCTCATGGGATTGTGAGCATTGATTAGCAGGGAGCTGGTCCTGCAAGATAGGCTTTGGACTCTATCCACATTCTAAAAAGGGCTTGGACACATTTGTAGCTTTAAACATATTTCCATGGCTCAGTGGGGTCACTGGGACCTGGTGAGCTCAAGGTTGGGACCAGAGCAGAGGAACTTCTGGAAAGCAGTAGTGATGGGAAAGGGTGTGTCAGAGCAGGGTACCAGTGCCAGGACTCATCACTCTACTGCTGTGTGTGCCTGGACAGGCCGTAGCCCTTGCAGGGCCCTCCCAGAGGGAATGCTGCAGGACACAAACTGCAGGGAGTGCATGAGTGTGCGTGTGCAAATGGATCACTGCAGTCACAGCACAGAAGTGCACGTGGCAACAGCAAAGGCATCATTCTCGTCAGGCTTCTTCCTTTGCTCAAAAGCAGCTGATGTGAAGTGCTGGAGTCAACACATTGACCTGTGAAAACATATTCTGGTGGAGAAACTCCCTCCTGCTTCCATTGGCAAAACTCCCTCTGACTCCTGTCATGGGGTCCCAGCACACCATATCCTCTGGACCGCTGGAGCAGAACCAAGGCTGGCCAAAATCTGCTGCCAGAAAGTTGACCACAGCTGTCGGCTGCTCCAGGCCACAGTGAATAGTGCAATATCCATAACCTGGGAAAAAAACTAAAAATAAATTTACAGGGAAATAATACATTCTTTCTAAACTGAGTCAAACCTAAAAATTAAACAGCTATAATTATCAAATCTAATTTAATTAAAACTAGCTGCTCACCATCTGCTGTTATTTGTAAGAATTTGGAAATCTACTATTTCATATTAAATTCCTCCATTTAACAAATTATATTAGAGAATATTTCTCCACTGTAATCATTATGTAATTGATCATTTTACAAATTTTATTTCCTTTCACTTGATAGAAATATATTTTGTGTAATAACAGGCAAAAGATCAGCTACTTTTTTATCAAAACTGAATTTAAAATTAAGACTTGCAACATCAATAAAAATAATTCACTGAAGTAAAAAGATGTAGGGTGAAGCAAGATTTTTTTATTTCTCAATTTGGTCACTGTGAGTATAAATTAGAAGTCCATGGGATTTTTTCTGCAAATGCAAGCACACATTCAGACCTATAATATTATATGTCTATTATGTGTATGCATACATTCTATATTAGCTAGTGAAGAACAAAATTTGATTGGAAGAGCACTGTGCACTTTCCTGAGCCAGTATGGAAATGTACAGTTGTAGACATTTAAAAACTACTGTCAAAAATATATTTTACTTTTTCCCCCAAGACATATAATGGTCATTTATACAGTGATAAGTATATCACTGTAGAAACTGATGCTAAAATAATCATAAGAACATCATGAGAACACCGCACATTGATTGTCACCTAAATTCAAGCATTTGACACAGCCAGCAGGGGAGTTGTGGGTTTCTCAGTGACTTCTTAAAAAATTCCTGTAATTTTTGACATGTAGGTATTTCAGAAAGGAAGTAGAGAAACGTATAAGTATGATGAAAAATAATCCATTGAAATGGGCCTGACTGGATGTGTTCACAGAATGATACACGCAGCGGGCATCCATAGGAACCCACAGGATGGAGCAGGATTACAGCAAAGTGTTGAGACAGCCAAGTGGGTGCAGTTTAGGGCATAGGTTAAATAAATCAGATTTGGATACAGGGAGTTTATTCCAGCTTGCCTGCTGATCTTCTTTATGAATTATCTATGAATTAGCTCTGTTAGTCCATTCACATCAACACAGATTGTAAACACGTATGGGCAGCGGATGGTTCTCCAGTTGCACTTCAGTCAAGAGCCAGAACCTCTTAGTGGTGGCCTCAAGACAGCACTGCAAAAATAAACAACACCAAAATGCAACAACCAAATAAGTAATTCAAACTGGATGGTGAGAGAAAGGAAAGGAAGCAATGGAGATAAAGTGGAGGAAAAAAAGCCTTCCCTAAATCTTAAAAAGTCACATTTTTTCCAAAATATGTTTACACCCACAGTTTTGGCATCACCTGTGGCTGCAAAAACATGAGTTAATCTGTAAGTCACCTATTTGCAATTCCCTAAAAAAAACCGCAGGGAATTCCCTAAAGTGAAGGCAGGGACTATCTAAACTATCCACAATGACCAGGGGCCCTCTTCAGAGTGAAGCATTTGTTAGTAACAGGAGCATATAGAAACAATAAGGGGAAAAGTGCTCATTTTTAGCTTGTATGATACACAATTATCTTCCACACTGAAAAGTTGGCTGGTCCAACTTTTCTGGGGCTCACCAGCAAGCAAGATGCTTCCACCCATCTTTTCCTTAAGCAGCACTCAGGCTTTTTCCTTGCCAAGCTGGGCTCTCTGCCCCAGAGCTGCCTCATTGCAGTGCGCCACTCCATTATACAATAACTCTTTTTCACTGACAAATCACTTGCAGAATTTCACCCCCTTTTGAGTCATTAGTATTTATAGATTAGCACACAGCAGCACCCATTCCATGGCATTTGCTTTTTATCAAGCAAACAAATCCAGCATGGCTGAATTTTATAGTTTGGATACTATTAGACTCTACCCTGATGGGAGCCTAAACCCACTGATGCTCTTTGGACCTGAGCTGCTTGGCAGTACAGGATGAGCAGGGAACAAAGTAGCCCAAATGCAAGATGCTCAGATGTATGCAGAGAATGCAACATGACAAACTGCTAGGTTTGGTTAAATTGGGACTGTTAATTATAGCAGTTTAAATTGGGTTCTGACTCAGATTTTGAATTTGTAGTGGCGAGATGACAGCCTGGAGAAGGTGGTTGCAAATGGCTGACTCAGAGGAGGATGATCAGCACCACAGTGCCTTCTGCCTGTGCTAGTACTATGTGTTTATAGGAGAGATGTTATAAGGTGACAGTCACCAGTTCAGCTCCACCCCTTGATCGGTTCACTAGACATTATGGAGACTGGAAAGACCAAGAGAGCAAATGGAGGAAGGAGCATATTAATTGGGTGAGTACAAAATGGCAATCCGCCATCTCTTTGGTGCTCTCTCCTCTTCTTTCCACATGTAATGCTAGTTTTCCAGATTCTTCTGTAGGCATCCAGCTGCTTCTGACTTGAGTGGATGAAATGGCTTCTAAGGGAAGGATCATTATTGGGACCTTGGTGTCTCCCTGCAGGGGCTGCCAAGAGGATGGACACTTGGGAGAAAATCTCTCTGATAAGAGGGTTCAAAACCTGCTTTAATTTCTGACCAAATTATGCAAAAATTGAACACTGGTCCTGGAAATACCAGATGCTGACAACTCCAGTGTCTTTCCTCTCCCCAAAGTGCTTTTTTTCTACCAGTTGTCTTTGAAGTACTTTCAGTCATGCTTTTATGCAAAATGCAAATGTCCAAGTTTTCTTTCCCAATATACCAATATGGATTAGCTCAACTGTTCTATTGGTTGTTGAAATTCATTTACAAGTGTTGTAGGTGACTGAGTTTTGTAACTGTAATTTGTGAGTTACAAACAGGGGTCAAAATTCTAATTCCACAAGAATAATGTAGCTAATCCATGCTTTGATCTTAGAAATCCTTACACCAGTGTTTGGCTGAGGGCACTGTCAGAACAGGGAGTAGGGATGGTTTGTTACGAGCTACTTGTGACTGAGCTAGAAGCCAGGAAGTACATGCACTAACATCACTTATCAGCTGCTTGTAGAAATTATATACAGAACCTGAAATTATTGCCTTCAGATCTCTAACTCTGCTCTAATAATTGCTAGAATTGAGAGACTAATATATTCAATAAATTACTTTTTTCATCCATTGAATAGCTGAGAACAGATTGTGATTCCCCAGTCTATTTGCTATTCAAATGAATTCAACAGATACCTTTTCTAATCTTTAACACTGTGGACTGAGAGCAAATATCCACGGCATGTAGTTGCTGGTGCTCTGATAAATCGTATGCATCACTGCTGTTTCCTGACAGGAACACTGTGCTGATACCTCAGCTGAATCCTTGTTTATGCAAGCATACAACTGAGTTTTCAGAAGAACTTCCATAAGTGGCTTTAAAAACTGTTTCCTCTTGCCTTTTTTTGTTGTTGTTATTTTGTTGCCAAAGGTCTATTTTCCAAACTATCACTGAAAACAAAAGGAATTTAAATGGGGCCAAAGCAAATTTATTTACTCTTTTTTTTCCCCATTGAATATCTATTAACACACAGTGATTGAGGCCCTGATGCAGAAAGGTCATTTATGATAGGCATAGCTTTCAATGTGCTGTCATGCTCTCATTTAATTGTGTGATTGTGCAAGCAAAAAATGAAGTATGAGCATCTTCTTGGGAAGGTCAGGACCTAAGCAAAGATTATCTGAAAACTTTCTGAATTATTCAGCTCCAGTAATCACTGTTTGAATACCACTCCTGAAAGAACTAAGTCACCCATCACAGTTTCACTGTCCTATAGACAACCCAAAAAATGGAATGTTGACACTATTTCCCTGTGCAAACAAAACAACAAAGATAACAGTAAGCATCCACAAACATATGCACTCTGTAAGGGGACATGCCCAAGAGGCACCGGCCTTGGGCAAAGGCACAGTCGTCATTGAGGATTTCCCAGAGGTTGCCAATGGGATTTTTTACAATGTAACTTATTGCACCAACCAATGCTTCCTTTTTTTTTTTTTTGTTTGTTTGTTTTTCTTTTGCTTTGTTTTTTTTGGGGTTTTGTTTTGTTTTTTCGGTTTTTTTTGTTTTGGTTTTTGTTTTTTGGTTGGTTGGTTGGTTTGATTTGGTAGTTTTTGTTGGGTTTTTGGGGTTATTTTGTGGGTTTTTTTGTTGTTGGTGTTGCTGTTGGGTTTCTTGGTGGGTTTTGGTTTTGCTTGCTTTTTGTTTGTTGTTGTTGTTTTGGTGGATTTTTTTGTTTGTTTCTTTGTTTGGTGGGGAGTTTTTTTTGTTTCAGAATAAATTTTATATTTTTTGGAAGTAAGTAAGAACATTTCTCAAGGGCTTCCAGGAGGATTTCAAAGAGTTTGGCCTGCATGTAGCTGAGAGGAGGAGGATGGGCAGAGACCTATCTGCCTGAGATCATGTCACCCTATTTATTAATCCACAGCAGAATTCCTGCAGGTAACACGAGGAAGCCTGACTGCTGGCAAAAAGAAAACACTGATCTTCAAGTGTTAATTGAACTGTAATTATATAATTTCCACAGCAACAACACACAGCTTCCTGGGAACTATTCTTGTGTTGGGTGAGCTCTTCCTGGTGGCTGTTGTGCCACTCCTTTCCAGGCTGGGAGCCCATTCTTACAACCACACAAAGATGCCCTGCTTTCAGGTTTATGTGCCCGCTCTGTAGAGAAGCCATACAGATCCATCACACAAACTTAATCCAATTCTCAGTCCCTGCTTTGAAATACATGTTCTGAGGTGGGGGAGAAACCCTCTAGCAAAGGCATAAAATCAGAGTGGAGCCTTTTCCCAGACACAAACTTATGCTTAGCCATATGAGGAATGTTCTAACCTACATTTGTGCCTGAAACAACTCAGTTGGAGGAAAGAACAAGGCATAGATACAGAGGTTTGCAGTTTTTGATGTCCTCCAGGATAGAGATATAGCGATAGATTGCACAGTCAGAGAGAAGGTTGGGAGAGATGGAAAGATAATGCAGGGTACTAGGCCCTTCAGATCAGCCTGCAGTCTGGGTGAGCAGCTCTGTTACTGTTTATGGCCATCTGTGTATTTTTTTCTACACATGCTATCCATCCAGTTATGGTATATTCCATTGGCATATTGTGGTACATCACCTTTGCCTTTCCCCCCCAACCCTCTGAGTACGTTTGCGTCTGTGTTTGCACCACAGAAGACACTCATAGGGTATTTAAACCAGAGATAGCCAGGCCCTTCCTCTGGCAAGCTACAATCAACATTGCCAAACTCCAAACTGAAATGCTTCCACCACAGTCAGTATTTCGAAGCAACCTGGGAATGGTTCCCTGTGCCAGAGTTACTCCTGCCCAAACTCTTGCTGTGGTGGAATGGGTCCATGTGGTGGGAGACCCTTAGAAAAATCAGTTTCTGCCTCCTTGCTATGGTGAAGCAGTGCAGTGGATGGAGGAGGCTGGGTGGTTCCAGACGCTGAATGCTGCTCTGGAGAATAAAAAAAAAAGCAGGGGGCAAATAAAATAAAAATAACCAAAAACCCCAACACACAGGTGGGCAGGAGGCAAATGGGGAGTGAGAGGCAAGAAGGGCTGGCAGGTGCTGTGGGTGGTGTGAGTGTCACTGGAGGGCACATTCTCAGCTTTTTGTGCTTGTTGCACCTTCTTGGGGGCCTGATGGCCTGTAGCAAAGCAGCCGTAAAAGCCGGCATTGTTTCAAAGCACTTACTCAGTCATGCTTGAAGGGTTTGTACATGTTTGTTAGAGGTTGGAAGAAAAATAATGTGACTAAAAAACATAAGGCAAGCCCTCGGGGTAGATGTACTCTGTGAGACAGTGTAATCTTGTCCCACTCCTTACCAGCTTTGCACCTGGTTAACTCTAGGTCAGAACAAAACTACATAGTCAGAAGTGATTATTTGTGACCCCAGACAAGAACACGACCTTTCTATCTTTAGACTCCATTGAAATGGCAATACCCTGATTATGGAATATTTCTCAGCTAATTAGGAATGCAGGCTCTACAGGTCACTGGGAGTTCATACTATTCCCTTGGCGTAAGCAGATGTCTTCAAGATAAACTTGTACTAAACACATCAACAGCTCCACACTATCTCATGTGCACTGGGGAAAAAAAAAGAGAAGAGAGACAGCATCTCACCAAAGCCTAAAGAGCCAGATGACTCTAGGAGCTGGATATTAATTTATGAACATTAAGTAAATAATTGCCTTTCAGGTAGTGGCTCCTGGGCTCTACAGCACATGGCTGCAAATATGTAAGCAGGACTTAATGAGGAGGTGCAAATCTGAGGCCAGGAAGACATGCTGCGCAGCCTGTAATTCCTGCAGAGCTGTGCAGGATTCTTGCAGGGCCAACGTGGGCATTTGTGCTGTGCGCCCGGCCTGGAGAAGTCAGGGAGCACAGCACATAGTCACTCGAGTAACCATTATGACAAGAATCTGTGCAAACTTGGTGCAGCAACATCTTCATTTCTGTTTCTACCGGCCCACTATTTTTGTCTTTTTCTTCACTCTATTTCCCCTCCCAGACCCACTACAGGCTTCCTGATTGCCTCCCAGCTGCTAGCCAAATGCTCAATTCCCCTTTATATCTCCTTCATGTTTCCTTGCCTACCTTAAGCAAACCCTCACATCTTCTCCAAACTTTATTCTCTACTACTCTGCTCTTTTCCTGACCTATTTTCCCATTTCTCATTCAGATGGATGCCATATTCCAGTTGCAGTTTGTCCAGGATTCTCTTCTACTCATTGTTCTTGATATAATTTCCCCTTCTACAGCAAAAGACTGCTTTCCAAAGAAAACTGGTCATGTTTCCTGGTGAACTTACCTCCCTCTGCCCTCCCATCAATCTTCTCTGTACTAACAGCTGTGATTCAGCTGGCAAGCACCACATACTCCTCAAATACATGCTCAAGGGAGGAGAGTCCTGCTGGCATTGCAGTGCTAGCACAGAAGCCGTGTGACAGCCTCTCTTTCCCTGAGCAGCCACTATGGCTGTACTGTCCCAGAACGACACTCTCGCTTTCCCAAAAAATAGCAAATATTTTATTTTGTTGGCCAAGCAGGAGAGCTGAATCTTTCTCATGCTCATGGCTTATAACTCTTCATGTGACAGGTCATGATGGCGAAGGCATCTGCTTTGCTCTTTGGGAAGCAATTGAATTTCATCTGCTGTATTACACAGTTCAGCAAGGTAGCTGATGTTGGATCTGCTGTCCTGGCCATTTTCAGGGAGGATGATATACTAGCTAGTTATGCCTGCACAATGAACACTGTAAGCACACCCCCTTGTACGGTTTTATCCAGCGGGACACTGAAGCCTTTCCAGCTGGTAGAGACGCAGGATAGCATCAGCGATCCTTCAAGTGCTGAGCTGGGATTTTGTCCGCATTGCCGCACAGCTGTTTTCACACGAAAAGAAGTGATAAATAACAGCCCTTTATGTGCCGCTGCCTGGAGATTCAAGGGTGAATCCTCCCCTCTTGTCTGTGGCACTAGTGAGACAGAGAAACGCAGGGAGATACACGAGAAGCCCCCAGAGTGTAAGGGACATACTCAAAGCCAGTGTTGTGTGTAGTGGGCGCGGCGCCTGTGAAGTGGGAAAGGAATTGCCGTAACATTGGAATTAACATTCCTGCTTGAGCCATAAAGAAACCAGGACCATATCTTTGTGTGACATAATAATCCTAATGCTCCTGGTGGAACTAGGGAAGCTGGCAGGAGAATGTAGGGGACTGCAGAAAGCCATGCACTGCTGCCAGAATTGAGCTCAAGCAGGTTTGTACAGGCTGGTCACCCCAGGATGGATACATGCATTGCCCTTTCCCTTTCCCATGCAGAAAAACAGGTTCTTCTGTCACCACACCTCTTCTTCAACCCAGCAGATACATCTGCACACAGCTGGTTGGGAGATAGGAGGGACATCCGGGGACTTGCTGTAGTACCGGTGTTTTCATTAGCAGAAGCACCGGCTCTGATTTCTGTTTTATTGCCTTGACTTTCTTAACACCATTGCTTGTGTAAATGATAACATTGTAATTCCAGCAGTATTAAGGTACTGCAGTAAATAGGGGCATTTTTAACCCTGAGCCATTTTTCTCTCTTCACTAGGACAGTTTATGTATTCCTCAAAACCGAAAGACTGAAAATACAGTAGGAAAACAATTTCTCAGTGGCACCTGTGATGTCTGTCAAAAATGTGTGGGCTACTGAAGGGGAAACATCTTCTCATCTGCCATGTAAAAGAAATTCAAAGATATCATCCTCTGAAAAATATGACCCAGGCACTGAACAGGTCTTATTCTACATCCTCCAATATTTACATGATACAGTGTAGGGACTGGGCTTTTTCCAAGTGTTATATCTACATATGCTGTCTCTTTATACATAAACAAATATCTTTCTGCAGAAGATACCTGTGCTTTTCCTTCTTTACTGTCAGCAAAGATAGAGGTGTTTTGCCTGGTGGAGTCATTCAGGTTGGGAGGGACCCCAGAATGGATCACGATGCCCTCCTCACAGTGGTAGGTGGCTCCTAATCACCCCTCGAGTTGCCTCTTCTCCAGGTTGAGAAAGTGAGGTCCCTCAGCACATCCTCATGGGGCCAGTTCCCCTAACCTTTACTGGCACTCTGAATTTGCGTGCCTTTCCTATGTATCAAGGAGCTCAAGACTGGATGCAGTGGTCTCATAAAGAGTAAACAGGGATAATTCTTTGCCTTCAGCTCCCCAGCAGGGAGTTACTCACTGCTATCACCTGCATCACTTGGAAATATACGCAAGTAGCAGGCAGATAGATAATGGTGTCCCAGTGATTTGTTTGTTCCAGTGCCATTGTTGGATTTCCACTTCTCAAAGCCTCTGCATATTTTGGGGGAAAGCATGTTTTTTTCCAGTATCATGTTGGCCTTTGGAGGTCTGACATCACCGTCTGGTCTCCTCTGACACAAAGGGAAACTGTCTATAAAATATTCCTCATTTTCAGTAATAATAGTCTTAAATGGTCTTTGGTATCACAGCAGTAGAGTAGGTTACAATATTTAATATCATTTACCTTTCATAGTGGACCTGTGAGACAGCAAACTGGTTTAATTTTGAATTTATGAATATGTAAGTGAGGCATGGACAAATTAATAGATTTCTAGATATAAAGGCTGTCACAGAATAGGAGCCTTAACCCATATACACTCAGCTACCATGCTCTGTGTTCTGGCTATTTCTTCTTTCCTGCTTCTTTTGGTGTCATGTTGCCTTCATGGGTGAGATGGCATATCACTGCACTCTCTTGAGAGGTGCAGCAGGATGCAATCTGATCCCACACACCCATGGCAGTGGGAAAGTACTTGGGTTAATCTATCAGATCATCAAAACTGAGAGCCCCAAGGGATGCTGAAGTTTGTCATCTTTTTTTTCTTATGCTGCCTTGAAATGAGCTGATTTTTCATGCTATAAAATGACAATACAAAAGAATGCAGAAAGTTAATTCTTCAAATACTGATCCAGGAGTACTAGTGGAATAAACACAGTCTTCCTTTTATCTATTCTGCTTTTGGCATTGAACCTTCTCCGTCCCTCTTTGCCTTGTTTCAGTGCACAAATCATACATGGATCTCTCCAGCTCCCACTCCCTATTTCTTTAAAAAATGGAATATGAAAGGTGTGCAGAAGTCCTGGAGGGAAGTGACACAAACCCAGGTGTTGTACAATATATGTCCTAGCTGCAATGAGCCTGCATGTGGCAGCTGCTTTTGCACAGCCATCAACAACAGCAGCTGGAGGGGCTCTCCTGTTAATAGCTCATCCCCCAGGAAGGAGCTAGTGTGATGAAAAACAGCAGGTTTTATGTACAAGATACCACATCACTACGCTTTATGTTCCATTTTTGTTATAAAACAAGCAAGAACCTAGAGCAAAAGAAACCAAAATTAGATATGGTCCCTTGCCCTAAAAGTGCCATAAGATATTACTCCCTGACCCCCAATTAGGCCCTTCCCTTTCTGATTCAGTCCATAGGAGATCAAGGTATTTGTTACTGTGTGAACTATTCTAAATACCTTTCCTAAGGTAGTAAAAAATAAAAGTGGCCTAAAATCCAAATGAAAATGAAAAAAGAATCACGAGCTTTAGAGCCTGTCCAGTGAATGCATATTCCTAGTGGGATATTTTCTCATCCTCGAAGAAAAAGGCATATATTAGGAGAAATAAAACAAAATAGAGGTTTATATCCTCATTAAATAAAAAGTAGTTTCCACCTTCATTGTCACTGTGTTTTGATATATGTTTAGTTGTGTTATATCCTAAGATCACCTAATTTCCATATAAAGTATAGCTACTTTCAGTTTTAGTATATAGTGTTCAGGAGAGACTTTGATTTGTGTGCCCTAGGGTAGACCTGAGAAATGCATAATTTTCTTTAAGTCCATTCTGTCATGCACCATCAGTAAATTCCTGTACAGATTACAACATGAATGTTTAGTCAGAGGTCTGCACTCCCACGGAGGAGAGTGGGAGGGATAATAATAAATGTGTGGACCGAAGTGGAAAAAAAAAGGTAAAAGAAAAGAGAGGAAGAGAGAGAGAAATTCCATTAAGAAAGGTTACTGTATCAAGAAGAATTTATCAAAAGTAGACTTGAGAGAGTGGCTCTTGAATTTTTATGAATTTGTGGGGCACACTAGTCAGTCTGCTTTGGACTGTAATTTCAGGTAATAGCAGAATTGGGACCACTAGGGCATAGTCTGTCACTGTTTCTAATCTCCGTTGCTCTGGAACAACAGTTACACATCAATTCAATTAATCACCGGTGATAACAAAAGTTGTTTTTTTCCCACTTTAGAAATGTTCCTTTTTTAAATTTCTTTTTTTTTTTTAGTACAGAACTTTATCAGACACAATTTCTTTTTCCCTTGCGAAGAAAAGCTTATGAAGTTAATTTATACAGAGAGCATAAATCCTATCTCCTACTGTTTTCCCCTGTAACCTAACATGAAATATGGCTTATAGCTCAACTAATTCTCTACATTTAGTGTGAACTGATGAAAGTAGTTCATCACTCACAGGGATGCACCAGGCTTGCAGTAGCACATACAGACCAGGAAATGTGCATACGGCAGCGTCATGGCATGACACATACAGTCTCAGATATATCACAGCAGCCAGGTATCTTCATGGTGTTCATTGGGGATACATACCATTAAAAAATGAGTGCTTCCCATTTTACAGCAAAACTGACTCTCTTCCTTGTCACTCTTCCCCCTGCCCAGATTTATCTGCTTCTGTTAATGACTCTCTTTTTTCAATTTTTGTCTCTCTCTGACAGATAATACTTTGTCTCCTCATTCTCCTGGCTTGGTGTGTGTCTTGCCTAGTTTGCTTCTCATTATTTGCACTATTTATTTGCAGGATGTAGATACAAGAACTTGCCCATAATCAGTTCAATAATTCCACTTCAAAACAAGCCATTCTGCTGCCACATATAATCGTGACAACTCATTATCCACCAGTGTGGGTAGGGCTGGCTATTGCCTATTAGCTGTGCTGCAACCTCAGCCTCTTTCCTTTGTCTCCTACACTTTCATTCACTATTAAGTTCCCCTTGGCAAGTTTTACCCTCAGTTGCATCACTGCAATGGGAAGGGAAGGAAAGGAGCACAGTAATGTGGCAGGGATGCCCAGCTCTTCCTGACTCCCCAAATAGCACTTATCCTGGTGAGAACACTTGAAACCGTATTTCCAACTTGTGACATATAAATTATTAGAGCCAATTTACAATATTTCCAGTCTGAAGCCTAAAAGATAAAATTTGCCAGCCTGCAGGCAGGCAGGTGTGATCACCCCATGTAATGGAAGGGTAAACTGAGACATGGGGTGAGGACGTGATCTTACCAAAGGAAGTCAGCCCTGCACCTTAGATCATTATGTGCAGCTCCACTATCAGGTAGATAAATGAGACAAACCTCTGGTGAGACACAGATGCATCCCAGCACCACAGCCCTGGTGCCAACCAGTGATCCCAGCAGAATGGCGATGCAATATTTAACACTGTCCAGGGGCTGCCCTGGAGAAGTGACTAGGAGCAGAGCAGAGAGATGGCCCTAGGGACCCCCAGGCACTCCACAGTATGGGGAAGTTTTCTTGCTGCTGCATGCAGGAGGATCTCATCTCAAAAGATGAGACAGGGGATGGTCTTAATGGCAAACAGGAGCATCTTGCTATGTTCCAAGAGACAGGAAAGTCAGACATTTAGTAAGGCAGACAAGGACCTAGCCACATCCTTCATTGACAGGCAGGAGTATTCATGTACAGTTACTGTATCTGTATGAAAGGAAAAGGGGGAATATGAAGTTTACTAGGCAGCAAATAAGTCTATCTTGTATCTCCCTCTCTCCTTAAGTCAGGAAAGAACACATCTATTTCTAGTCATGGAGACCCTATATATAACTAACAAGAATTTTTCTTCTTGCAAAGTGGAGGACAAGGAAAATTTCACAGCCCAATTTCTCTCAGATGGTTTGTGTAAGAGTCAAGCGTGTGTTTGAAGCTGAGCATTCACGTATAGCTCAGAAGATGAATCAGGGTTTTGGCTCTGGTTCCTCTGCAGAGACAGCAGCCCCAGTGATGACCAACGTGGTGGCTCTTGCATCAGCTGCTCAAAGTGACAAATGTCTCTGACTCAGTGTTTGTGCCAGGCCATACAGCATCACCTGGCTCAGCCTTTCAGGTACTGTCACAGCACAAGCAATGGAAAGAGACTCTGATTTTTGGACACTCAGTGGAACTGTCAGGAAAGTTCAGCTACCACTGCCCTGAGATGGCTGGGAAGGTCCCAAGCAGCTGTTGTGCACTCCAGTGCCAAAAAACATTCAGTGTACAGCAAATTGCTCCCTTTTGTAGCACTGACCTGTGTGTCCCCTTCACATTAGACACTCACTCTCCTACCCAGTGTAAAGGACATGCTGTTTATTCAGCACCATTACACACCATCTCCAAAAGTGCAGTCTGTGCTGCAGAGGCAGCACTTAGACCACCATTTCCAGTGCATCACTGATATGTGACCCCTGCAGCAGTGCCCAGGATGACAGCAAACCTCAACACCTCTGACATGCCAGTTCTGTGCAATCCTGGGCAAGCTAAGGCAAGCTCCAGGCTTGCTCCAGCCTGTCCTTCAGCACAGACAGGGAGTAACTTACAGCTGGAAAGGTGGGAAAGAGCTACCATGGCAGTGAAAGTCTAACCTCTGTTAGGATACAAGTCCCTTCATGAACTGTACATCTGTAATAGCTTGATCTTTGCTAGAAAGGCCCTGCAGAGATTGGTCCATTTAAGCAGAAGCTGCAGTTTATCCAGTTCCAGGGCAGTCACTACATCAACTTTCACTATTCTGCATGTACCTCTTGGTGGTTTCAAGAGCCTTTGCAGCTCTGACAGCCCATGTGGGGCTCAACTAGTACTCTACAGAAGCTGCAAGTACCTGCTCCAGACAGTGTCCCAGGCAGGTGGGTCTCAGGAGAAAAGAAGAGAGGTGATAGTTGCTCTGCAGATTGGAGCCATTGAGGCACCCATGCCAAGACACATGGCTATGCATTTCCTGGGAACAGTACTGCCTGTTTGGAGATAAGGCTGTTTGCTTTGGGAGAGTGGATGCAGATGGCTTTAGGAGACCTCCTCACACCTCTTTTATACCTTTGAGTTCTGTTTGTTGGGTGCTTTTGGCTGGGTTTGGTGTCAATGCCTAGGTCAGAGAAGACCTTCTGCGGCTGAAGAAATATTCTCAGCTCTTTTGCAGTGATTCAGTTCCCAGCTGAAGCCCCTAGGATGGGAGGGTCTGAGAGCACAATAAAACTGATAGCTTGAACAACAGGGCAAGGGGGTGTGTGCACTCAGAATGCTCTCAGAGGACAGTAATGTCTCTCCATGCTTTTCTGCTTCTTGTCTATCTCAATCTTTTTGCACCAGAGGGCTTTATTTTTTTCTCTAATCACCTTCCTAAGCTGTGCCAACTGACTTCAATTTTCGCCATATCTTCCCTCAAATACATAAACCGTGTTTTCCTGGATCTCTCTTGTGGTTGCTCTTGCACGACCCTTACAGAAAATTTGTGCAACAAGAAAGGGCTTTACACAGTAAAAGAGCTGCTCACAGCAAAGGGCAGGGAGTCAGAAGGCCTTGGGTGGTCAGTGACCAGCTTTACGTAAAAGCCAAAGAGGGATATGAAGCAAAGGAGAGAGCAGCAGTGACAGCTGCCTGCAACGACTGTAGCAGGGCTCAGTACAGAGTGGGGGCCTTGGCTGTGGCCGAGCACCAGGCAGGCTGAGAGAATTTCACTGTGAGCTGCCCCTGCTGCTCCCTGGCCCAGCCTCTCCTCTCCCACGGGAGCACTGCTCTGTCCCACCCTCCACTCGTTCTGTGGGGTGAGCCGGGCTGTGTCCCCACCCCACAGGGACAGGGCTCTCACACCACCCAGACACATCCCTGACTCTGTGGTTCGGCACCTGCTGGGAAAGAACCCAAGGTAATCAGTCATGAAGAAATAAAGATGAGTAGTTAATGAAAAGCCATAATTAAGAAAAAGCAAATACAGTCTTGGGAGGCATGAGAAGGAAAATAATATGAAAAAATATTACCCAGAGTGTTTTGTCAGAGCAGCTACCATCAGCTGAGATGCAGTTACTAACAGTGCTGGGTTTGTACCTCTGGAAGGTGAGGACAGGAATTCATCTCCAGGCTGAGAAATTATACTCGAGAGCTCCCTTCCCTCCCTGAGCCAGCAGCAAAGCCTGTTTGTTAACAAACACACACACAGTGCAAGGTCAGTCAATTTTCAGGCTGTTTCAGGGGCTGAAAGAGCAGGGAGAGCTTAAACCTTCCTTTCTGGATCAGATGGTAATTTTCACATCTTTATATTTGATGTTCATTTTTTAAATCTCTTGTTAGTACACAGTGGGGTGAGTCCTAAAGCTATAGCAAACACATGTGTGGATGAAGAGTTTATCTCCTGCTCACAGCATGCTCTTGTACACACTGTAGAAATTATGCATAATGGTGGGCAATGCAAAAGATGTGACATTGCTGAAATGCAGGTGAGAGTCTGCTGAGCTGCAACCAGGCAGCATCTAATGTCTGATTAAATCACATGGTGACTTCTCCAATTTTCCTGAAATTGCTGCTTCCAACAGCTCCCACGCTCTCTGGCCAGCAGCATGAGGAGAGACAGGAGGACAGCTGGCAGTAGGCAGGATGTCAAGCCTCTGAAGACAGGTGGTGGCTGGAGGAATTACAAGACTCAAAGGTGGGATGTCCAAACTTCATAGTGGACTCATTGCAAGTGCTTGTCTGCCTTATCTCTTTTGGAAATTTTGCCCACCCACAGGAAGAGTTACCCACCTGGGCTACCCAAATCAGCACTCTGGGATGGTGGGAGACTGACCCATAGCAGGCAGAAAAATGTGACTCAAAGGGAAGATAGCTGCTAAACCCCCAAAATAATGGGGTTTTTATGAAATGCAAATCACCTGAGCTAAAATAAAAGCAGAATATGTTATAGAGAATGGGTAACTGGTGAGACAGGCACTGGCTGGGTCCTAAACATGATTAGACAAAGTAGTCTCAGAATGCAAAAGAAAAGGAAATGCCAATGGAAATGCCAGCAAACACAATGAGTGGAGCAGGAGTCTGCTGAGGTTCTTAATAATGTCAGTGGAAAACTATTGCTGCCATCAGAGGGGATGACTACATTTCCCAGATGTAACCACATTGAGCTATGCGTTCCTTATGCTTTTCCATCATGGTGGAAAGATGAACCCTCTCAGCCCTGTTCCCTGGGGACCCTACCCTGGTCTGACAGTGTCTTGACCACCCAGCCATCACTTGCAATGGAGCTGGGAGTGCACTGGGGCACGGTGATAAAGAGGAAGGGCAAGGGTGCCTCAAACCATTTTTCAGGGAGGCCCATGGGGCTGATTTTACTTGATCTCTTCCTTCCCCCTGTGTTTGCCATGTCAGGGAACCATCTTCTGAGGAGACTGATGGATTGTATGTTGGGAAAGGAGATGAAATGAGGATAAAAATATTCAGTGCTCAGGAGAAGAGGAAAATTATGAGGAAGACAAGGTGACTATCTATCTACCCAACTTCCTTAATCCTATAAAGGCAAGAAGTTACTTTAAAAGTCAATATTCCCTCTGTTTCCTCACCCACCTGTCTTTGAAGTGAGCTCTTGCCTGAGTTCTTTAAACTCTAGAAGGAAAAGGGAAGGAGTAGGGATTGCCTTACCTCAGGAAAAAACATCCATGCTGCTAACTGTCTGACTTCCCTTTGAAGTAGTGAAACTTGACTCTCTAAGTACCACAACAGTGAGACTGGGCATGCTGGGCTGTATGCCCATTTTAATGCCTTGGTTAGCCTGAAGCTGTGGAGGGACTTCTATGACAAAACTTTGCTACTAATAGACAGGAGGTCGGTCCTGTCCTTCCTATCCTAGCTGGGCAACAGCTGGTGACATTGCCATTGTAGTAGTGGCATTCTGCTCTTTGGAGATAGTGAGTCCCTACCCCCTCTGACACACAGGAGAGAAAACTCAAGTGTTTGCACATCTGGAAAGCAAATGTGATTCATTATTAATACAGACCTGTTAAAATGTGTTGCACTTTAGAGACTTTAACTGACTGACAGGTCCCTGACCTAAGGAGATTTCTATGTTTAAGCATCACAGGACAGGTAAGCATGGCAAACAAAGGAAAGGTTGGATGGAAGAGGCTGAAGAGCCACAAAATTAATATTACATGCTAGCATGGTTCGTTACACAAAAGTCTTACACACGCTGACACTTTGCTGACACCAAGAAGTCTGTAAGGTTCAGAAAATAATTTGGTATTTTACTGTTATGCGTAAGTTTGAGTGGTTTCTAGGGATCTTGCCTAACCCCAAAATCTTACTGAAACCATTGGAAAAAGCAGCAGTTTTCCATGAGGAGGTGTTGAGTAAGTGCTCCTTTACTCAGCAGTAGTTATAGGCTCATGTGAGGATCAGGACACATAGCGTGGGGATTTTAATGCAAATATTTGAGGGCCTACTTTGGGGCTGTGAGTCAGAGGTAAAAAGATGACAAGAAATCCTTTAAGAAGTTATAGTCTAGAAACAGCAAATGGAGTAAACTGCTGCATGGCCTGGAGCCAAGGATGCAAGACAGGCAACCTCTTTAGGCAGTATTCCGGCTGAAAAAACAGGTTTCAAATTTTGCTAAGGAAAATGCTTCCTGTGTTCTTGGTGCCTAAATAAAACAGGCTGCTTCAAAGAAATATCTGATCACATACTGATAAAAGGCACAGTAAAGCAGATCATCTGCAGCAAATACAAGTGCAGAAGCTGCAGGAGTTAACCAAGGAGATATCCAGATAGCAAGGTAATAAAATCTGTCTGAAGTTATCGCCAGATTGCAGCCCCACCTAGGGCCCTTAATCATGCTTTAGCTTCAAATTCCCTATTATTCATATACAAAATCCTTTGAAATCTAACTTGAACTCCTGGGCTTTCCATGGCTGAGGATATGGCTTAAAGGTGTTGGGATGCCTCAAACAACTGGCTTTGGAGTGGGGAAACATCTCCTGTCCGTATCGCAGACCTTTTGCAATGATCGGTGGGGTAACATTGACTGTGATCCTTTCGGTTCTTTTGCACTCCTACCTTGGAATGCATTAACCAGCCTCTGGAGGGGCTTTTCTTCTCTTCATACTGACACCTGTGGGTGCTCAGCTCCAGTATACAATTAACCTTTGATAGTTTGCAGACCTCTCAGTCAAACAAGGTAAATCCCGTTGGAACTTGGCTGGCAGTGGCCAGGAAACCTTAGTGAATCTGCTGAAAAGGATGTCATGCACAGGGCTGCTATCTTTCACCCCATTCTGTACATTTTCTGCTCTCTGTCTATTTAGTCTTCTGAGACATACATGGGCATGTTTTGTTTTCATAAGCACAAACCCCTTTTATTCCAAAAACAAATTTACCTTTAATTTAAGTAGCTGAATAGAATTGCACTAGATAATTGTGGTCCTGATTGCACCCACAGGCAGTACAAATGTGTCTTCTTTGCTTGTTTTGCTTCATTTTGGTTCATTTTTTCTTTTCCGCACACCTATATTATGGGGAAATACTGAGCCTACACAATGTATGCAAACACAATTTGTGGTTTAAGCAAGAGGAATCACAGCTGGGTGACATTCTGTAATTCATCAAGGGGTCTGACACTGTGTTATGAAAAGACACTTTTTTGTACTTTGTAAAACCTTTTCTCCAACAGACATTCAAGTGCATTGTTTGATCAAGCAATAATAACACTTTAATCTACCTTGTGTATTCTCTTCAAAATAAGAGGTCAGGGAATAATAGTTCTCTCTGGTTTTAAAATGAATCCTTTAACAAATATTTTTAGATGCAAAGATATGGTGAAAAGATTTTTCTTGGAGAATTTAACATTTTGCTGGAAGAAAAGCCATGTCCATGGAGTCCAAGATGACAGATAATGGGACTTACTCTTTCAGTGTCACAGATGTGTATCCCACACAAATATACTGCTCCCCTGGTCTTCAACAGAATCACTCTCGAATCAAGGTCTGATGCGCTTACTTCAAACTTCTCCACTGATATCAATCTCCTCTGAATTAGGCCTTCAGGGGATAAAGGAAGAAGTATCTGAATCTGTTTATTGACATCCTTACCCCCACTTATTCAGTATGAAGAGAAGGAGACTTAGCACAGGGTGCCAGAAACTCAGTACCTTATACAGAGGGAATGAAATGAGCTGGGAGGTGGGTAAGACAGGTGTAGAGCAGCTGAAGCACTGTGGAGTTCATCAAATTCAGTCTCACTCACATCTTAATGACACCAAGTGAATATGGGAGGAGACCTTGATCAAACTGGTACAGGATTCTCCTGTTCCTCACCTACATGTTCATCTCCTGAACATGATTGCCACAAAATGTTACTGATCTCAAGCACTGAAATAGGAGCACCTCAAATACCTGCAGGTTTCTATCAAAAGCAAGCAACCTTGAGCTTTGCTTTTTTTCTTACCAAAAGTTAAATTAGTGCTGGGATTCAGCTCTCCCAGATTTGCCACTGGAAAGACAAGTGCCAGTTCTACTCTAGTTCTCCTGGATGCCTTCTTTTGCTACCAGGCAGGAATGGATACTTCCATAGGCCAGTCCATCCCAGAGATCTTCCATACCTCCTACAGGAATGCAAAGTACTTGTTAAACTTTTAGGTGGGCAACAGTGGGCAATATGAATGTGTCCTACAGGTAATGTAAATGTCTCCTACAAGGACAGGGGTATCACACCGTGCTTGATCAGGATTTTGGTTACTGTACGCTGTTAGCCCCAAAACTGCATAGCAAAATTCTTTTCTGTCTTGGCTGTTCCTTTGAAAAAGATTAGATACCTGGCTGCTTTCAAATTCATTTAAAAGTCTAGAATGCAGCCAGATAGCACAACAGTCAATCATGACTGTTTTTATCAGGACCTCATCTGTTTCAGGATGTCAGTGGAAGTTCTGCTTAACCAACCAGGGTAGAAGTTGCCCTAGGCGTTCCCCCCTCCCTCTGGCTATTATGTTTCTTTGCCAGCAGTTCCTGTACTTCATCTATAGTTTTAGGAACACCTTTAGCTGGGAGTTAGAAAAGTCAAAGCAAAAACTGGAAAGTTAGACTCAAGAAAAAGTTAATAGGGATATTTAGGCAATAGTGTAGAAAGGCCACCATTTGTCTGAATGAAAAGCTCTGGATATGTGTGGCCATGTTAGAAAAGGCAACAGCTGAAATAATGTAATAAGGAATATAATAAGTAAAGCTAAGGGGTCAAAGTGGAGAGCCAAGATGATCTTTTTCTGCCTGCAATTTTTAAGCATTTCTAATGACACAGGACTTTTGAAGGAGATGGGGGGATATGTATCTTTCAAGTTTGCCCATTTGGCAGACAGTAATTCAGCTGAGCTAAGCAACCTGCAAAATGGAGCTGACAAATACCACTATCTTTGGTGATAACGGTTTTTCTCCTTTATTTTTAATGAATACAAGAAGGACCCAATTTTTTTCCTACAGAAGACCACATCTGGAGATTTGCCAGAAAACACAGGGTCCTTTTTTAAGATGGAGCAAAATAGAGCTACCTAAAATTTTAATGAGAAAGTAAGACCTGAACAGAACACAGCTCCAACATGCTGTGCTAACCTGCCATCTTCAGGAGTTGCAGCCATGGGTTAAACCTCTGTGAGTCTTCAGGACTCAGTGGTACAGGCACAGCAGGACCATGAAACATCAGCCTTAGCTGATCCAAAAGTTATTTTCACCCAAAAACCCAAGTCTACAAAATTATTTTTCTCCAGGTATTTTTTAATAGAGATGAGCAACACCCTTTTTTTTTTTATCCCACTCAACTGAACAGCCGTAATTCTAGATTCTATACAACATTTTAAGTAAATTTCCATTCCTTCCTTTTTATGGTATACGTACTTCTGAAAGGACCAAGTGGAGATAATATAAGTATCATGAATAATTTTATGAAGCCAAAGGTGATTAAAAAACAAGTCCCAAATGTTTGTGAACCTCAGACTAATTTCCGCCTCATTGATGGTGATGCTGCACATTGCAATTCTGAGATGGCCTCTTATGTCTCCCTGATGTTATTGATTGAAGAAGGTGCAGAGATGAGAACCAGGCTCTGCATTTCACATTTTAAGGTCACTTTTAACAAATGAGCTCACTTCACACCAAGTTATCCTAGAGCATCTTGCCATAATAAACATAATAATTAACAAACCCTCTTGAGGCTTGCATGATAAGCAAGCCTTCTTGAATAATTTTCAGGCAGGGGGCAGTTGACCTTTTGTAGGAACTTCATGCCTCTCCACTAGCCCATCCCTGAGGGTCTGTCACAGCCAACTCCGCCTGCAGCCCTGCTGAGAAACCTGCTTCTCCTCTTCTGCCCTGTGCTGCCTTGGGCTGCGTCCACTTCCTGCTAGCCAGGCATCCCATGGGTGTTGGAAAAAGGAGAGCACCATCTGGAGCTGATCTCAAAGCTCATAAAGCTTCCCCACATGTGCAGGGTCTGGGTAATCACACACAACCCTGCATGCAGACGGTGCAAAGCAGCAGGCATTTGGAAAAGCCCAATAGCACCCAAGGAAAGCCAGGGTTTTTTTAATTTCAATTAGTTTATAAGAGCACATGCATTTTTGAAATGTCATAAATGATGAAGTAATTTGCATTTAACTCAATTATTACATTGTGGGATTCACCAGAGCCCTTCAATTCAGGTTATAAACTGTATTTTCCTAAACAACCAGGACAGGCTGCATGTTAGTCACCAGTTTTTCTCACGGATCCTTCAGCCTGGCTGGAAAAGGAGGGGGATCTGCACAGTAGTCCCATTGCAAAGAACATTTCCAGCATGTTGAGGGAGGTGATCCTTCCTCTCTGTGTAGCCCTGGTGAGATGTCTGGAGCTCCCCAATACACAAGAGACACTGACGTACTGGAGTGCATTTGGGAAGCATCTTCATGTCCCTCTTCTGGACTCACTCCAGTGAACCCTGGAGAAAGAAAAGCATCTCATCAGCTGGGGAATTCCAGCTTCTGCTACAGGGAGGGGCCACCCAGCCTGAACGTCACTGCAGTTTTCTAGAGAGCATGGACCCTGGAAAGCTGTTTGGTATAATGAACACAATCCACATTTCCCAGATGGGTGGTAAAGATAGAAAAAACACTGCTGCCTAAGAAATTAAATTTTTTAGAGATAAAGGGTTGTCTCTATTGGGAGAATTTTACCCGTCCACACTCAGCCCCTCAGTGATGCTCCAGGAAACACTGGCTGGCAGCAAGAGCCCTGCTGCCTCTGCCATCCTGAAATGATGACCTTCTTCCAATGCCAAGATATCCCCAAGTTAGCAATCATTCAGCAGGGCCTTCCCAGCAAATCAGAACCTCTGAGGCATCCCAAAGCTGCAATGGCTATAACAAACATTCAGAGGAAACTTCCTGGGTGTCAGCAGAGGATAGAGCAATATCCCTACAGTGCTATGACAGTTTTACCACATAATAGGTGTTCTTTCCATGCCCCATATCTGCAGGCATAGTGGGATGATGGGATCACTGTCACATCTGAGTAGTGACATGCAATCTGAACACACAACAAGACAAGTGTTGTCTTATTTGCCTTTAGTTAAAAATTATGATGACCTCTATGCTTGCTGTATCACAATGACCTCAGTTCCCAGTTTCCACTTCCATTTTAGAAGATGGTCAGTTAGCTGCACTTACAAATTATCAGTCATCCTTAGCTTAAGAAGAAAAATTTCACTGCTAAATTACTACTACCATGTCCTCTCTTATTAGAGGTTCTGCTATTTACTTGTATTTTTAAAGATTTCATTTCTCTTATCATTGGAATTATTATAAATATCTTAAGTGTATTTGGTATTTTCCAGTATGGTAATGTTAGATTATAGCTGTGGAACAATATATAACCCCTTGTTTATAAACCTAGAATCGTCCATCTAGGCAATGTATCATCCAATAAATTTATTTGTTTGTTTTTTCCCAGTGATGGATTACTTTCCTCACACCACTGTATTCTAACCTCATAATGGCATTCATTATCATAACATATTCAAAGCCTCTGCCTGTGCACGTAGTAAGGAGTGGTTCTTATAATAGATAAATGGGATGGGAAATCTGGTAGTTAGTGCTAAGCTAAGTCTCAGTCACTCTTTAGAATAAGAGTTCTGCATTCATTTGTCCATTAGAAGTTAATACATATTTTGGATTAAAACCAGATGTTAGCATCTGGGCTTTCCCAATTCTATTCTGAAGGACTGCATAGAATCATTGAATCATAGAAGGGTTTGGGTCAGATGGTGCCTTTAAAGGTCATCTAGTCCAACTCCCCATGCAATAAGCAGGGACACCTTCAACTAGATCAGTTTGCTCAGAGCTCCATCCTGCCTGTACCTAAAGTGTTTCCAGGGATGAGGCATCTACAGCCCCTCTGCTCCACCTGTTCCAGTGTTTCACTGACTTCATCATAAAAAATTTCTCCCTTGTATCTCATCTGAATCTACCCTCTTTTGGTTTAAAAACATTACTCCTTGTCCTATTGCTACAGACCCTACTGTAAAGTCTTCCCCCATCTTTCTTATAAGCTCCTTTTAAATGTTGAAAGGCCACAGAAAAATCTCCCTGGAGGCTTCTCTTCTCCAGGCTGAAGAATTCCAGCTCTCAGCCTGTCTTTATAGGATAATTTTTGTGGCCCTGTAGCATGGTGCCCCCAGCAAAGATCATTTCATCCCAAACTCAAGCCTTTTTCTGGGCTTTGAGAAGTGCCCTACCCTGCTATAATGGCCTCTCTATTTGCTATATCATGATAGCCTCATTTCAGAGGCTGACATGCCTTCCCTGCTGCAGATATCAACAATCTTGTGATTTTTAGCAATGTAGTAATGAAGATAAAGGCAAATCAGGCTGCTGAAATGCCCAGTTAAGCAGGAGGGGGGTTTTTTTGTTTGGTTGGTTTTTTTGGGGTTTTTTTTTTTTGCATTTGATGTAAGGAATTGGCTTATGCTGAAGATGATACATGGAGTAATTTGTTCTCTACCCAGAAAGGGCAAACAGCTTTATTTCAGCAGAGAAGTTCAAGCCATCTTTGTTTTAGCTTGGAAAGAGATTAAAAAAGATATCAATGCTTAGTAGTTTGGGATGTGTGCAGAGTAAGTTCTGGGATCATTGTGCTTTAGGGAATTTTGGTAAGACATCTGCAATACTAATAGTACAACACATATATACAATAATGATGATAAGGTAACCATGGCAATGATGATAAGACAGAACTGATTCCAATACACACATGTCAGCCATGGAGGAGAGATCCACAAAAACAAACATTTTAAGAAAATGAGTATGTCAAATGCATATGCTCAGGCCTAAAAGCCATTTGTGCACAGGGTAGTTGCTTTACCCATAAAAATATCTTCTACCCTCTTGTTCCTTTTTTTCTTGTTAAACTAGAGACATGATGGACCTGGAGGGTATAAAAGGCTGTTAGATTTGCTATCTTAATTTTAGCAACAGAGTGAGTTAATGAGGATTTTGGCTTCTGAGGCAGCCATGCAAGTATCACAGTAGTAATTTCTGTTTGATTGGACAGGCAAAGCAAGTATAGGACAAAATGTTTGAGCATTTCTAGTCTTATCTCAGAATAAACCTGAAGTCAGACTATAGAAATTCTTTGAAAATTAGAGGCAGCAGTTTCTGTCTGAGATGCCTGTAATATCATAAAAGGCTGAAAATGGAGCGGCAGGTCTGGGAATGGGAACGATGTGCAGGCCATGTGCTGTGCAGGCCAGGCTCAGGCACATGCACAGCCTCTTCCTTGTGCAGTCACAGCAGCCCAACCAAGCTTTACAGTTCCACTGTTGAGTCCCAGTCTCTCTCAGTCATACACACAGCATGTCACCATCCAGGTAGCACACTGATCTCACAGATGTAAAGAAGAGCAGCAGGTAAGGAAGGAGAGCCCATCAGGGAGGGTCTTTAGAGATGAAGAACAGTAGTTTTTCAAGCAGTAACCAATCCCGTAAACCTGATTAAGAAAAAATTCCCATTGATTTTAGCAGGAATGTTCCTGTGTTGGACTTATAATATTCAGCTCACTGCAATGTATTTCACAAGCCTTTGATTGCAAATATGGTTCACAGGTCCATAGGCTTGGATTAGCATTGTTAAAGACACTGAACTTTCCACTCCTCCATCTTTCAGGCTTGCAGCTTCATGGCAGTAGTAACTGTTGCTTTTTTCCTCCTTGAAACAGAAAGGAGAAATACAAATTTGCAATATTACAAATCTGTTTTGCATAAGTCCTTGGGTCAAAGCCATCTCTGACGGAACTCTGTTGTCTTGAATTGTATATATATTCTTCCTGCATTTCACTCCAGAAGCGCCATCACTGTAGGCAGTAAGATGATTTGGTGAGAACAATTGCAGAGATTATCACAAAGAGATCCTGGTCTCAAACCTAATCCAAATCTCTGTCTAATACTCCACACATTAAGTCCAAGTTCAAGCTACTGTGCACTAAATGATGCACTTGGCATTTCTTGGACCAGACAGCAGAAGCAGGAGATGAATGCATAAAACAGGAAATGGATCATGGCCAATTAGTGGTGCCAAAACCATGGCAGGTCATTTCCAAAATAACAAATGAGCCTGGCAGGCTGTATCTTTGTGCAGTGACCTGGATCAGGCAAGTGTTGAAGACCTTATCTGCGTAGGCTGGTTTTGGTGCTGCAGGATAGGCTTAAGAGGCCCTGCTAGTCTGCAGGCACAGAGCAGCTGTGTGAGGGAAAGAACAAGAAGAACTTGAGATATAAGTCAAACTTGTCACTGCAAGACATTTACAAATCTTCTGAACTATGGTCCCCATTACTCAGAGCCTGCTTCTGTCCAAGAGGGATATCTATCCAGCAGGGAGGAGGAGAGGAGAGTCAAAGCACAGATTTCAGCCAATTCCTTTCACTGATCTTTTTTTTTCCCCTTCAGTTTTCAAGAGGAAAATAAGCATCTGTGGAGCTGGGAACATCTAGTCAGGTCATAAGAGTTCCATGAGCCCAGCTGAGCTCAGAGCCCACCAGGGCAGGCAAAACAGAAACAAACCATTCAAGATGCTCCCTGCTGGGATGGGGGTGCAGCATAGAGAAGGGAAAGGGTAGCAGGGGAAAGAGAGGCAGAGAAAGATTATGGGATTTGTCTTGGTTTGCTGTTGACCACAGGGGTGGGCACTGACCTCCCAGGAAGAGGACGGTGAGACAACATGATGCCCCCACCTAATGGCTGTCCTGGTGGGTACCCTCTGGTTGGTCAGGGTGGACCCTCAATATACAGAGAGAAGACTCTGTTCTGACGTAAAAAAACACCCAAGTAACAATAACTCTAGAGTTTTGATGTTTACAGATGTCACTGTTAAATCCGAATGATCAAATTAGCTCACTGTAACTTGATGTCAAGGTGAAATAGAACAAAAGATACAGGGACCAGAAGCTCTCTTTTTGTGACACAAGAGAGCACATACAAGAGAGGCAAAAAAAAAAGTAAAAGAGAAGAGAACAGGGAATAAAGATACTTGAAAAGCTTTTCCTCACAGCTTTTGTTTAAAAGAGAGCTATGTATTGATATGTACTTAATATTTCTTTCTTGTTTTTCAGGCAAAGAGCAGGTGAGAATTGAAAAGAATTACTTCTTAAATCCCATTATACTTTCTTTCTGTTTTTTAACCTTACTAGTTTTGTTATGTGGCTCAAAAACACCTTACGTCAGTTATGCTTTAGATTTCTTTCCATCATTAAGGCCTTCAGCAAATAGTTTCCTCCACAGAAACACTTGAGGGGGCTGGAAATTAAAAACAGTGATTTCTAGAACCTGATACATGAATTGATGAGGTATAGGTGAAAATTAAGACAAAGGCAGCTTTCTTCCAAAGAGGCAGCTGGAATCATAGCCTGGAATTAGGCTGTGAAACACGTATTCCTGACACCAGGCAAGTTTTACTCATTCTTTCTGAGCTTGTTACTGAGGCTATTACAGATAAACATGTTGACAGCTCATCTTAGGAAAAGAGACATCTCTTCTCTGTAGAGAACCACCTGCAGGATGGGGTGTGTGGCTGCATAATCTGTACAGATCCTAGGGCAGAAAACTGCATCTGTCTAGACAGATAGGCAGAAAAACCTTCAATATTATTGTCTAGATCTTCAAGTCTTTGGTAAGAAATCAACCCAGGACTACACGCTACAGCCTTTTTATGTTGAGATTGAATCTGTGCAGAGAAAAGAAATTCTGATTAATGTAAATGTTCAAGGTCTTCATTTAAATTTTCACCATGAAACCCTTACACTTCAAAATTCTCCACATAAACTTTTTGAAGATTTAAGTTGCTCAAAATGCATTTCAGCAGTGATACTTCATTTTTATTTTATTTCTCAGAAATGTTGTTACAATATGAAATAGAATACACAATTAAAATATTCAAAGGAACACAATGCCTTCAAAACAAAAAACCTTGATGTTTAATTCCAAAAACCAGGATAGTTCAAAACAGGATAGTCTGATATCAGAGCTACTTTTGCTGTTCAGACTGGAATTTGGCAAAATTGACATGGTTGTAAAATAGAAAATTGTACTGCTAGGCTTTTTTCCTGTCCAGTCCTCATGGACATGTACTAAAATGGGTACAAATTATTAACTATTTATCAATATTAACATTTTTCCTTGCTGTACAACAAAGTTTATCAAAAAAGTAATATAGTTGGTTCTCTGACATACTTTTAAGGGAAAACAACACTTAGTTTTAAACAAAATTTTATATTGCAAACAAAAGAGTTTATTTTACAAATGCACTTTGTAAAATTGCACTAAAAGCAACAAACAATTAGGAAAGGACATAAAAATAGCTGATTGTATCAAATAATCAAATTATATATTTAAAGACCAAACATATTCAATAGGAGATTGATTACTATTCTGTAATAGGGTCATAACACAATTGAGCCTATGGTACAGTGGGGAAGTGACACTGTCACATTGCACAACCAGCCTTGAACATGATAGCTGTGTAGATAGGGTGAACAGAAGCTCTAGGAAGTAAAAAAGACACTTTAGAGTTCAAAATTAATATATGCAGAAACCCCAGAAGTTGCCCTTTATTAGGTAAGACCCAAGACGCTCTTGCTTATGACCAATGGACTTAGAGCCACAAAAGAAGTCTGGGATCCCTTGTGAAAGAAGCTTTCTGAATTTAAGATGGTGATGAACTGGAGCTGTACAAAGGCACTGATCTCCAGAATAATACAAACGCTGGGGAAAACAGGAAACTGAGTAAGTCAGGAGCAGCAGGAAGGAGTATTAGAAGTTGGGAGGCATCACCCTAGGAACGAGGACGACGTCAGCCTTCCATAGGAGTAGAAAGGCTGTGTTAAATCATGAGCTAGATGAACAGAAAGAGGTGCAATAGCTCAACATATGAGTTTATCCACTTAAAAAAACCCCAGCTGCGAGTTGAAGTTTGCTAACTGGAAATGACAGAGAAGAAAGAGCTGGGTGGACACAGTTGGTTGACCATAGCTATGACATTTCCATAGGTAAGATACACCAACTGTTTCCATTTGATACATGAACACAGTACAAACTGTTTTGGAGACTTAATCTGGGCTTTACATGCAACTGTAATTATTCATGTTTCAGAAGGCAGCTTAAAACTAGACCAGGCAAATGAAGTACTGTTAGGGATATCCAGGAAATGGAAACAGTTACACAAGTGACATCTAAAAGAAATTATATTTATCTGTAATGAACCATCAATTCAGTACTTACAGTTACAACAACATGATGTTTTCCTGAAAAGATTATCCTGCAAGAAAGTAGTATAAATCAGCCCATGCAAAACTCCATGCCCAGGACAGCTTGCTAAAAACTAATTCAGCTGTTTTTACATTGCCCTTTACCAGCCAGCTTATGGCACAGTTTGGCACGTATAAACTCAGAGAGCAAATACTGAGACAGAATCTGATTGCCACCCATAAATATGCTGAAGGTGAGAAAGGGAAAGCAATAGAGAGGAACAAGAGATAATAAAGCTCCAGGAGTACGTTGTCACCTGGACAAGAGATAAAAACTGGTCATAAGCAAATGCAGTGTGGAATTCTGAAGAAGGATTTTAACTGTCCAAGTAGGATAGCTGGAGAATGGCTGCGTAGGAGAAAAAGCAGGAGCAGAAAACTTAATTGGTTTTACAGTTTCATCAAACAGGAACTCAACTAATATTTTAAAGGGATTTCATGGCATAGCTCTCTGAAATAATTGAGATCTGGATTCAGTGATCCAGAACATTGCTTCTAATTCTATTTTACTAAAATACAGCTGTAAATAATATGCCCAGAAAACATGAAAGACAACAACAAAAAAAATCCTCTGAAAAAAGCATAATGGGAAAAATAGAAAATAGGTACAAAGGGCAGTGTCATGGTTCCAGGAGAAAAAAGAATCTGAACTGGAAAGCAAAAGATGCATAGGGAAAGGAGAAAGCACTAGGCAACACATCAGAGTCATCTAGTAAAAAAAACCCCACAACGACATTGTTTGTCTAAGAAACACTGTGATTTAGTCTCCTTATTAATAATATAGGAAATATGAGCTGTACACAAAGGGCTCTCACAGATGACCCTGGCCTGGGAGGAACTGAAAGGTGAGTCAGAATATGGAAATAACACAGAGTGACCTACTGAGTCTGGGGACATTACAAGAGAAAATAACAAGATGAGTTTCCGCTTGTAAGCATGAAAATATACCTGAGGCGAAATCCTCCAAAACACTTGTAGTCAATGGCAAACTGCTAGCAAGAATACTGAAACACTTTGCAACGAGAGTGGGTGGCCAATTGAACATAAGTGCACATTACAGTTTGGCTGCAAAAATGCTGATGCAATTTTAGGGTGAAGTTCCCTTGATGTTTGAATCAAAGGCAATAGAGATCTATTTTCTACATCATTTTAATGCAAATGTATCTGGAATAATACACCCAGTTGGGGGAGTTGCTGTGCATGGACAAATTGGAAAAAGGAGGGTGGAAAACAATAAAAAAATATCAGGAATCTAGACAGACAGCCTTACAAAGCAGATTTAAAAGACCTCTGTGTATGAACAACAAAGGTCCTTTCAGCCCTGTTTGTCTGTGACTCCATGCTAAGCAGATAGAGATTCAGAAGACAGGAATGGCAAAGGGGAGGTAACCCTTCAGACTATTACATAGAAACGGAAGTGCCAAATGGGGTGAAACATGAACATGAAACCATAGGCTGAGTAGCAGGAAAATCTTTCAAGATGTACTCAGCTGTAGAAAAGCTGCTGGGGGACCTAGTGGAAGCCTGGTCACTCAGGATTTTTACAACAAGGCTGGACAAAACATTAGAAAATGTACCATAGGGAGCAATTCTCTGCTGGCCAAGAGCAGTGGAGCAGATGATCTAATAGGCTTCTTGCATCTCTAACCTCTACAGTTTTATGATTTCTTACTGTAAAGCACAATTTCAAGAGGAAAAAGAAGTAAGTACAAGGTAAAATATTAGATGGTAAAAAGCCCCAGCAAACAAACAGAAAACAGATGGAGAATGAATGGAGTTCTGTCCTTTTGCCTTTCTGTATTTAAAGGAGTTGCTTCTGGCACATTGTTTTCTTGTCAGAGGCACTTCATTTTCTTTCTCTCACTTACCATTTTCTCTCTCACTACAAAAGCAGAAAGAGCCACTTGGGACTGCTGATGTCTTTCTAAGGAAGGATGCTGCTCTCATGCTGTGGAACAGCATCAAGGCTTTGGTCAGTCAAAACATAAAAATCTCGTTGTTTCTTTGGGAACAGATTTATTTTTAAATCAAGCCCCAAGCAAGTACATGCATTATGGTATATTCCCCAGCATAGCAGTCCTGCTCCTCTTCTGTATTTCCTTCCTCCCCTCTTCCAGTACAGACTCTCATTTTACAACGTTCTTCATCCATTGCTTTTGTGGAAGATGAGCATTCACAAGTCCATACTACCTTTAGGGAGAATTATGAGTGAACAGCATGTCCAAAAAAACCCCAGGAACAGTAGTTCAAGTTTTTCAAAGTGCATTCATTTGTCCCATTCATCATTAGTGGGAATTGTGACACCTCTGGTGACTTTGAAATTTTGATCAGCACGTGGGTCCTGATGACAGGCAAATGCACTTTCAAAGGGAATAGCGAACTAATTTTCAGAAGTCATAGCAGCTTTGACATACAATCATGTCAGCTAGATAGATGTGTAACACAAGACTGTGCACCTCGGCTGTTACCTCTGTCTGCCCTGGGGCATTTTCACAGCATGAGGTCCCCCTCAAACACCAGGGTACAATCCACATGAGATCAACAGGGTTACTGAAACCTTGAGGCATTGTTTCAAAATGCTGTTTGAGCAGGGGCTTCTTTACTGAGGTTTGTTTGTTGTGAGTTTTTGTAGAGAAGGAGCAGTAGAGGTGGCAAATATAAGAGGGCAGTTTGTAATTGCGTGCATCAGAAAGAGTTTTCCACAGTGGAAGCTTCAGCAACACTTCCTAAAGACAGACTATTACGTCCTCAAAACCTACTTTTAGATACCAGTAACAATCTAAATGTGGTTTTTGGTCATGACAGTACCTTTAAGTGGGGTGGGGTTTTTATACAGGGAAAAACTGTTTCTATTTCTTGTGCAAATCACACATTCTGTATCTAGACTACGAGTACTTTATCTGTCAACATGCTGCAGCCACCTTCAGGTGAGTAGCTGTGATTTACCACAGGGCAAGGCTGCACTCGCACTGTAAGAAGGGAGCTATTCAGCCTAGAGACTGAATCCAGGATCTTAAGAACTTCTACCTTAAATTGCTGTGCACATGCTGGGATAGTTAACCTGTCAGGATCAGGCAGTTCCTAGGGGAATGTCCTCCAGCACATGGCTAGTTTTCAGGAGATAAGCAAACCCAGAAAAGATGCTGTTGAGCAGCAGGTGGTCTGAAGATGCTTTAAGTCCCAGTTTCATTCTTCTTTTCTGTGACATGAGTCAATCCTTCCCAGCTTCCTTCAGTCCTTTAACACTATGAATTCTGGAGTTGGTGCCAGCCCCACTGCAGCTCAGGACATGCTGGGGAAAAAAAAATCAATCTGAAGCCTGAAGTAGCCTTAACACAGGCTGTGGAAGAGTAGAGCCTCTATGGTGGCAAGCTTGTGGTCAGAGGATTGCCTGGAGTATCTCAGGGAAGGGGATCTGCCTGAAATGGCTGTCTTACAAGACATGGGGGAAAAGAGATTCCTATTTACCTTATAAAACTACTGGCAGCACATACAGATTGGTCACAGTTTGTGATATTGATGATAGCAATGGGATGTGGGACTTTCAGATTTTACATCTCAGCTTCACATTGCTGACAGCTCGCAGCTCATCAGTTCCAGTTGTGGGGATCTTCTCATCTATTTCTAGTTATCTAAAGATCCGGCACGTGGTCTGAATTTGTCATTTGCCTTCCTTTTAGAATCAGTGAAGAGGGCCATGACTGGTGAGTTGTTCCATCCTGTCCTGCAGGACTCTGAGCTTGAGTGGGGATGTCACACTGGGGACAGCAACATTCACTGATCTACAAGCAAAGGTGCTTGAAACAGACTGAGAAAATGGCTTTGCTCACGCAATTAGGAAATCTGTTTTTGTGCTCAGCTGATGTACTGTAGGTTAGTGAGGGAAGATATGAACTATGTCGTCAATTTCAGGTTTGCCCAATGTCTTTAGAAATTACAGTAGGGTCACAGATATTTTTATTTTGGCATGTCAGTGCATGAACACCCTTGTTTACACAAGGTAATCACAGGGACATAAAAATAATAGCCAGGAAGATGGAAACACTTGCAAACACCTCCTCAGTCCAAATAGAAAAGTCAGTGTATTGAACTCTGCGTGACTTTTAAAACCCTCATTTCCTCACTCCTGACAGGTGTGAACAGGACACTATCCTGTTTGGGGAGTGTCTTCTAAAGGAAACACATACAGTAAATGAACCTTGATTTTAAGTTAGAGAATTACATGAATCCAAACCATCTGTCTTGTGATACAGCTCCAGCCTCCCTCTTTACAAAAGTAAGGTTCAGCCTTTTTGTGTTGCTTTGAGCACTGTCCTTTGCTCCTCTTCAGGCTATGTGTTCATACAGCCCCTGGGAAAAAAAAAAAATTAAACCAAAGCAAAAAAACCCAAAATTCATCCAGGGGATAAAAGGAATATGTTGGTGACTCGTTACACCACACAGAGTGCCCACTTCTTTTGTTGACTTCAAGGCCATAGTCACTCACAGAGAACGGGGCGATAGTATTTACATTGGGATTTCAAGGAAGACTGCTCCTATAAATTAGTAAAAGGCATGAGTCGTCCCAGCACAGTGTTTGATCCAAGAGATGCAGTTATCAGCCTAGCATAACACTCTAGCATCTCTCCAAAACACTGCACACCCTCATTAGCACACTATTCCTGGGAGCTAAGCAGGCTGAAGGTTGCAAAGAGGTGCTATTGTTATACCAGGAGTAATTCTTATGTTTTATTGATACCAAATAAACTGTGTGTTAGCCTGAAAGCACAGAGAGAGAGAGAGGGAGAGAGAGAGGGAGGGAGTGGAGGGCTGGAGTAGTCTGTTATATAACACTCAAACACAGGGAGCGGAACTGGCCAAATCCTTTTCAATTACTTTTTTTCAATAAATGTCAGGTTTGGGGAGGAGGACCATCTGAGCAATTTAATAATTAATAAGAATGCATTCATCCTGCTGTACAGCTGGACACATCACCTGTGAATAAATCCCCTGGATAATATATTTGTGGATCTTCATAATGTTTTTTCACCAATTTCTTTTATTTTTGTGTCAGTTTAGTCCCAGTAGCCGTAGGATTTTCCTGGAAATCAACTAGAGAGATAACCACTTGGGGGAAAGGGAACAAACATGTGGACCTCAGGCACTTGGCTGTTCAGGAGCAGAAGTGATGTTTGCAATGATTAGGGCTCATGGCAATGCAGGGAACTTGGCTGGTGAGCTGCACAGATTAGGTGATGCGACAGGACTGAAAGACAGAGAAATATGGGTGCACAAGCTGGGAATTACTGTGGGTGTCAATTAACCTTGCAGATCACAGGGTTTATTAGGCTGAATTATTTATCCCAAAGATAAAACACTGAAAGAAAGTAAGGCATCATTAAACAGCACAGCCTTGCACAGGGTTCAGGCAGTGAACCAAGTTTCCGAACAATTTAATTTATTAGGGACCTAAATTGTACTAGATTATCAAATCAAGTGGAATAGAGGGAGGCAATGCATTTTATGTTCAGTGCCCAGAATGTAATAAGTGTGTTATTCTATTCATGCCATGTCTCAGCCTGAGTTATGGAGAGAAAGGGATGTTTCCTCTGTAAGGTAATTTTCTATTTTATATCCATTTTTAAAAACTGTCAAACAGTTGTCATGAAGGAAAAACATTTCTAGTTTATCACTGAAGCTTGAAACCTGTTAAATGTTTATGTAAAATGGAGCACTACATATAGTCCCAATACAATGGGAAGAAGCTTAACTGTTTGAAGTCTGTCTTTGTGAAGATTATACCCTGGCAGAAAAAGACAATAGGAGAGTTTTGCCTTGGGAAAAGAGAGATTGACAGGTCTGCATGTTTTTCTGCAATCAATATTGTAGACAGAGCTCTTCTTACATGGTGGGGTTCAATTAAAGAAAAAACCACGAGAATTTGGGGGAATTCCCTAAAGAGTTCAAATCCTTTCTGAGAGGAGGGAATGTTTTTTTCAAGATGAGCTTGCATGAAAAATTAATGCAGTGGATGGATACATTCATACAAAAAGAAATTTGATAAATAAATAATTGTTTTTATACTGAGTCACATAGCAATTGCACATCCATATTGACCACTTTAGTTTGCAAAACTAGTCCTTAGTGTAAACATGTGTAAAATTAAATCATCCAGAAAAACAAAATAACGCAAAAGGTCATACATGTTAACTGAAGCAAGTACTTCATACTAAAGTCTCTCACAACATCCAGGAAATAAGAAACTGCCACATGCAGACAAGAAACTGGTACAGGGATGAACACAAAGAGACAGACAAAACACAGCATGAAAACGGGTGATAAGCAGAGATTTGCAGCCATCAGGAAGGAGAGAAGAGGAGGCAGCTGCAAAGACAGGAGGCCGGAAAAGATAGACGAATTGAGCTGGAAATATATACAGTTATGATAGCGGCTATGAAAGCGATTACATGAAGCTGCAATTAGCTAGCTGTACTCGACTGCTATTCAGTCATACTTGCAGCCCTCTCCTCATTTTCCCTCGTATTGACTGCACGAGAGTCAGTTATCTTTGTTGGAAAAGAGTTATGTACAGAACACTTGGGATGGGCAAATAAAGCGCCCGCCTGCTCTAGGGTCTCTGCATCTCCAGGCCATGGAGAAATGCAAGAGGACAGGAGCTCAGGGAGAGCTCATCACCAAGCACAGCCTGCATTGCTACTGCACTCCTTCCCCACTAGGAAAGCAAAATCGAAGAGGGAAAACTGCAATGCTTTTTTCCTAGTAATTTCTGTGTCTTTGGCACCTGTCAGTTCCTTTCCCTCACCTTGGTTGTTTTCTGTGTTGTCTCACATCATTTTCTTTCTCCAGCCAGTTCTTCCCTCAGATATCTATAGCTCAGTGAACAGTCCTGTAAACCTCTTTCCTTTTCTGCACCTTTCTCCATCTGCCTTCTCCCCTACCCATGCCCCTTGCTGAAAGAAACCTTCCATTGTGCTCCTTTCACAATCTCTCTCTGCACAGTCATATTCTTTGGCCATGTGATTCTGTCTGCACCAAGGGAAGCCCTAGGACATAAAATTGAAATGGCCTTTTCTTCAATTGCAAGGTAAGCGGCTCCAGTGCTGGCACGATCCTGACAAATTAGATTAAATATTCTGTAAGAAGCTAGGAAAAATCTCACAATCACTGCTTATTGATCTTACAGGGGACTTCAACTTTACAGATGTCTGCTGGAAATATAAAACAGCACAAAGGAAGCAGCCTAGAAGGTTCCTGACACAACTGGCAAGTGAGGAAACTAGGGAAGGCAATCATGAAATGACAGAGGTTGTTGGAGAAGTAAGGAGGAGGATCAGCAGAACTGCTAGCTTGGACTTCCAGGGAAGAGACATTGGCCTGTTTAGGAGCCTGGTTGAGAGAGCCCCTTGGGAGGCAGTACTAAGGGCAAAGGAGTCCAGGAGAGCAGAACATTCTTCAAGAACGAAATCTTAGAGGTGCAGCAGCAGACCACCCCCATGTGCCTAAAGACAAGCTGCTGGGGAAGACCAGCCTGGCTGAACAGAGAGCTTTGGCTGAAATTAAGGAAGAAAATTACCTTTGGAAGACGGGACAACAACTTAGGAGGATGACAAGGATGTCACATGATATTGTGCAGGTACAAAAAAAAAGGGGCCAAAACCCAGTTAGAATTTAGCGCTATGGTTTACTGGTAGACTTGGAGGTGCTGTGTTAATGGTTGGGCTCAATGATCCTAAAGGTCTTTTCCAGCCTAAATGATTCCACAATTCATCTTCTTTTCCCTTCTCCGAAGAGGACTCCCAAAGACTTGCTAGGAGTGTTTCTCTTGAACTTCTCCCCAATGACAATGAGCTTGGCTTCCTAAGCAGACCAAATAAATGAGAAGAAAAGTCATGCCTCCCATCCTTCCCCCTGTAACAGTAATTACCTTAGGAAAAGAAATTTTTTCCTATTTTTTTTTTAAAAGAAGACAGAAGAAGACAGAATTAACTCTCCCTCAGCCTATGGTATTACAGCAGCCCTGTTGGTATGGTATTACAATGCTCTGCTTTGACTCGTGACTGGGTTGGTCACTTTCAAGTTAGAGAATAGCACTATGTAGTAGAAAACACTAATTTTTAAAGAGTTAACTGAAAACTAGAGGCTGATCATTGTGTTTAGTTACAGGATACATCTAAACTTAATTGCTTAGTCCCGAACTGTGTCCCTTACTACGCTACATGTTTGACCACAAAAGAGCCCCTCTGGGAAGGAGGCTAGTGAGTAGGAGAACTACATGGTCACTGCAATGGTGAAGACAGGTTTTGGCAAATAGTGCTTGGGCAGACAGCTAGGTTTATGTAAAATAACCTGAATCTCTTGTTTATAAATCTGTAAAATTTATCCTTGCAGTAAAAGGAGAAAACTCATGTGCCTGTGCATTTTTAAGGTCTTGTCCAAAAGACCCTACTACAGAAAACTCATTTAATCTACCTTAGAGGGATGAAAGGCTGAGTCAACTCTGCTAGGATTTGAACCTATCACTCCAGGGAGCCTAATTATTGCAAGTGTGGTGCTTAAACCACTAAACCCTTCCCTTCTGCTCTAATCGCTTCTCAAAGAGTCCATTTTGATCCCCGAAGTTTACGCAGCACCTGTGATAAAGGTAAAGTATTTAACAAAGTCTCTGTAAGCTGAGTATATCATTATTCATATTACAGCAGGTTTAAAAGAGCTGGGCAAGGATGAGAACATTGTGCTGTAACAAAGATCACAGTAGCAGGATCATGAATTGCTTCTCAGCTCCACTCTCTCTTTTCCTTCTGCTGCACAATAGAAAAATAGAGTGAGAGGACAGCTGAGACAAATTGTGCATGCTCCCTCCATGCTGCACCCCTAACCATGGGTTTACTTGAAGGAGGTTTCGTGTCATGTGTCTTGGCCACAGGCTAGTGGGCTGCATGGCTGGAGGGTGACAGCTCAGTGAGTCTTGTTCCCCTCTGTACCCACTCCAAGAGTCACCAGGAGCCATGCACTTGGGAATGTTCCTGACAGGGGCGTGACTGTGCAGCAGGACCATGGGAGTCTTGGTGTGTGGGCACTGGGAGGGCACTGGTGCTGCAGGGTAGCAGCTGATAAAATATCTGTAACAGGTACTGCTAATGACAGCTCCTTGAGTTTCTTTGCTTATCTCAGGATGTTGGTAGTATTTGTGCACAGTTTAGAAGGCAGAAGTGAAAGCTGATGAGAATCTCTTGACAAGGCTCCTGGTTGGAGGTGGAGGGAAAAGCAGGGCTGAAGAATAAATAAGACTTTTTTTTCAAACTGAGCTTAAAAAAAACCATATCCCATGTCCCTTCTCAGAGATAACATTGCAGCTAATAATTTTGCCTTTTATTCCCTGGGAGAAAAGGGAATTTTTGTCGCCCCCTTCCTCCTTCCATTACCTGGAGGGGATGCACTTTTTCTACTGACACGCAGATAGACTAAATCTGAAATGCTAATGGACTGGCAGTGTTTGCAGTGGGGTGAACAGTTTTCTGCTGGAAGGCTCGTTGGCAGGATACCGTCCTTCAGTCATTGAATCATTGCACTGAATCACAGCCATGTTGGCAGGATCCCATTCTGAGGAAGTTCACAGTACTGTCAAACACCTGCTGTTGCCATTGAATGGTATTATGCAAGATCTGAAATTCTATTTATCGAAATCCCTGTTTGATTTTTTTCCCCCTCCTTTTCAGTCACTACTCTCAAATGACTGCAGCAAAACCTATTACCAACAGCATTTTAATTCAGCCTGATGCCAGGATGCCTGTTCTCATAGGGTGAAAATCTGCTCTTCTTTGTGCTGATGCAGAGATGCCAAGGTAGCGCAGGATACAAAGACACACAGTCGTTCCTACAGCATGAGCTCTGCAGAGTTCCTCAGGTAAGAAGATCAAATAGACTTTGACTCACAGAAGGCCAACCACCTTTTATTTCCCTTGAAAGCCCTAGTTGTACAGCCTGGTGGGAGAGTCCACTTCTATAAATAGGTTTCATCTCCTAGTCTTCTCAGAGATAGTGGTTGTTTCCAGTTTGAGCCACCATGATGGGAAGCTTGGGTTACCCACACCTAGGAAGTGAACAATGCCAGGTTATGGGAGTTAGAGAGCAAGCATGTTCTTCATTCTATTAGCTCATAAGATACAGTAATTTAAAGTGGTATTTCACTGGTGTGACCCATACCTTCTGTCCTGCCATACAGCCCATTTCACCTTGATGTTTTGGGGCCTTTTTTCAAAAGCAGTAGTTCCACTCTGTCCCTTTGGCTTTACTCCCAGCTTAGCTGGCATCAAGTATCTCTGGCACATCCCTGCCCCAGGGCAGCCCCAGCCATCCCAGCTTTCCAGCCACCTGCCTCATGACCAAATCTTCTCCTTCTTTTTATTTCTATGGACTTGACATCCTCTTTCCTGCAATCCTCTAATTTTGGTTATTCTGTTCTGCAAACACCACTCCCTGACTGATTCTTTCCTCAACCAATGAATCTGCTCTCTGCACAAAAAAAGGTCTCTTCCTGTCCAAACTAAAATATCTATTTGGTTAGCAATTCATGGGATGTCAGTGAGTTATGCCAGACTGCAACAGAGCTCTTCCTGTCAAAGCCCAGTCTTTCCTGATGGTTCTTTCTTAAGCAATTGGATAAGGCTGTTACCTTGCATCAAGCTCACAGTCTGCGTGTGAGCTTGTCTTTAGCTTCTCACACCCATCCCCTAGCTTAAATAACTTTTTGTAAGGTAAAAATAAATTCTAGACTTGCTTATCCAGTTACACAATAAAACCCTCAACCAGGAGCTCATTAACTTGGGTCTCAGTTCCTGCAGCATCCTTTATTTTAGCAGTAATACAATCTTGCCTTGCCATTATTCCTCTGAGCACCACTGCAAAAATCATTTTTGTAGCCTGTCTGTTTGCTCATGTCACCTCTCATTGCAAATCCCTGTTGTGTAAAGATATTGCTTGTCCCTGTGCCGTCATTTTCTTTTTAACACTTAAAAAGTGATTTCTGTCTCCTATTTGTCCATGGCTCTCATCTCTGCTGCCCCCTTTGAATCTCAGACAAGTCCCTTTTCTTTCATACCATGTTCTCCCCCATGGTAACACTTGGAGTTTCAAACAGCGTGTCCGCAAACAGGTGTAAAAAATGCCATATTTTTGTCCTCGAAATCCTTCCTCTACACTTGCCTTGCATAGGAGAGTTACAAAAGCCTTCATATAGTTAGTCTGACAACAAGCTCTTCACAATGACCAAGAATCCCTCGCCAGCTGTACATTTCCCCCTTCCTTCCTATCACAAGAAGTCAGCACCATCTCTTCAGCAGATTGTGGCACAATAGGATTTAACAACAAAAAAAAAATCAATTAATTATCTTTAAAGGAAACCAAATCAACCAACAATCAAACAAACAAACAAACAGCCCTATGAAAATCTGCAAGAACCACACACAATTTTACACATGTATTTTAGAACAGAGCCCCAGAATTAGTTTATATTTGTAGGAGGGATGTGATGGAACCTGCAACTGGGGTAACAGAGATTGGTTGCTGGGATATCAGCAGTGCAGAACTGTGTCCAAAGCCACTTGCTCCCCCCAGTCACGTGTAGAGCCTGTGGCAGTGCAAGGGCCTGGACCCCTCTCACAGGTCCCCAGTTAGTGCCAAGCACTCAGGCATTAATCATCTGCACACTTGCTGTCTTCAAGCTGATACAAGCTATTCACTTCTAAACTAAGAGCTTGGAAACAATTGCTTTTAAAACCAGGAAGCAAGATAGTAATTAACATGACCTGTCTATCACCCAGATTATTAAATTGCATTATAAATGTTTTGTTGCTGAGATTAATTATGTGAGTCTTCACAGGAGTCTCACACAACTGAAGGAAATATTAATGTTTGTTCATCAGCTCTGATTTTTAGCTCTCAACTGCTTTCTAAAGGTTGTTGGAGCTCTAGTCTGCTATCAAGATGACACAATTACCATTAGCAATAGCCCCAGTGCTTTGCGGTGCGTGTAGCTAATAGCTCTGTGTGCAAGTGGTTGACTAGAGCTTATAACAGAGATTCAGCCAAACACTGTCTGCCCCTACAGACATGAGCTGAAGCTGTGGTCACATCCACTGTAACCTGCTCCTCATTCTGTGACCGAGACTTGCCTGGTTGTTTGTGGAAAAATATTGCTTAGTGAAAAATAAAAGAAGCTGAATTTTTAAGACCACTGGAACATTAAAATATTTTTCTATTACTTTTTCACTGTGTAACAGAGATGCCATTCAGAAAAACAACTTTTAAGGCTTGCATGGACACCTTAGAGCTTTTTATGTGCTGCTGGCAAGTAGAATCAGCTGAGAAGTATTATTTCTGCTGAAATTTTCATGAAGTTCAATGAAATTACTTTCAGCATGTCCAAAACTCATACACTCAATAGAAAAAAATGTTTTGGCAAGATGGTATTTTGTTAATAGCAAAGCGCTAACATGAACCTGTGTCTTGAGGACTTTGTGGAAATGTGATAATATGTTCAAGCTGCAGGTTCAGTTTTTGCCACCAGCATCTCCACTGCTCAAAGTCACAGGATTTTGCAACCCAAGAGCTCTCCTGGACAGAAAGGAAGCTGTGGTGCAGGTGGAACATCCCATTATAAAAGCACAGTAAGAAACTAGGAAAAGAAGTTTAAATGGGGAGCAGCTCTGCATTTTACGTTACGAGGGAGGGTGAGCATACTTGGCCACACAGTTCCAGATTCAGGATTTCTCTTTTGTACTCTAGGCCTCACAGTCATTTAACAGTTTATCTTTGCTGCAGAATTGAGATTTTCTTAAAAAAAAATTAATTACTTTTACTAGAGCTAAGCATGGGAAAATTATATGGCAAACCTGTGTCTTGTTGTTCCCACATATCTCAGTAAATTGTTGACCCTGAAACATAAAGGCGGAAATAAAAGATATCATTGATTTTCAGTCCTTCCCTAATGATCATGTTAACAGAAAAACCCATCTACCTTGTTTGTTTTATACAATCTCCAAGCACCTCTGCGCCTCCTCAGGTGCCAAACCCAGCACTTATTAACACCCTGCTCCCCTGGGCTCCTTGTGGAACACTTGGTTGCTGCTGCTAGTGGCTTTCAGACATAACTGCACGAAATTAAAAAACAAGCGTGTTAAGAAAAAAAAAGCATGCAAAATTAACATGCGAACAAACAACAGGGGCCACTCAACTGATTATATTTTCACTGTCATGTTGTATTAATTAAAGTTTCCCATCCTGTAATTAAAATGAAGCAGCCAGAGAAACTCCACCATGTTATGCAGGGTGGCTGAATCAAAGGGTTGCTCTGAGGGGTTGACAATTATGCTGCCAGGTAGTACCCAGGGCTTTCAGTGAAGAGATCATTCTGATCAAGGGCATTCAGAGCTTGAATCCCAATTTCCATGAAGTATAGGCTTGTGACCCAAGGTTTTGTTCTGGCCCCATCTTTAATTAGAACCTGCTTTGGCTTTCCCTAACTCAGCTGCAGTACTTGGCATGGACCTCCTGCATATTTAGATGACAACTAATGAGGATTTTTATTAAACTTGAGCCTCAGCTGGATGGGAAAAGGGAACAGCTTTTTAGCATCAGATGGAAAAGGCTTTTGCCTCTGGAATATTTCTCAGCACGGAGCGAGAAACTGGGGGAGGAGATGGCAATAGGAATTCTTTCAGTGCTGCCACTAATGGGGCCTGCCTGGGGCACACTGTTTGGTATCCCTTGGAAGGTGACCTTGACTGCTAACATTTACATTTTAGCAACCATTTGGCATATTTGATTGTGTCTACAGCAGAAAACCACACAATTCTCTGAGAGACATGTAGCTCAGATCAATGTCTTCAGCGTCACTGTCCCCCCTGTCCTGCCATTCTCTGATGTTTGCTATTTAGTCTGAAAGTGCAGGCTACAAGAACACCACGGCACTGCCCCTTCTTATTAATGTGGGCAATCGATTCCATCAAGCACTGTCCATACAGGCTGACTCGAGGTACAATCTGCAAATTAAAGGCCTTCTCGAAACAATGAAGTAATTGAAATGGGTAAGAACAGCGTTCATTGTCCAATGAACCAAACAGCTGGCGATTATTATTTGCCTTTGGTGTGATTTATCAGGCTTGGACATGTGGGAGAGACTGTAGGTGTCTGCCAGAGGTATTGCTGGGTCAGACCACAGAAAGCTTTGTGACTGCAGCTCCTGTCATTTCCTTACCCCACAGGATCTGTCTTGCAGAAGGTGGAGATTTGACAATAACTCCCAGTCCTTTCTGCCACATGTTTCAGAAGCTCAGCAGATGGCTGTGTGCTCCTACCACCTGGCCAAAGGGTGCTGTCACCCTTCCAAACACATGGCATTAGCACCTCTGAGGGACAGGCCAACCCACTGATGCTGATGTGCTTTAATTCACAATATCAGGATGGCTAAGAGCACACATGGGGCTAGATAGGATGGCTTACCAGATGGGTGGTAATTTGTTAAGCTGCAAAAGCTTTCAATTGAGTAATCATAAGCTAAGGTCTTCAGCCAACATAAGAGTCATCTGGTTTGTCTTTAGTATAATTGTAAAAAAATAGGAAATTAAAATTTTGGGGCATAGTGTGTGCCAATCTTTTTATTTACTTTGAAAATAAGAATCTCCCTCTGCCTTCCCTCTCTGCTGCTGAAAGTTCAATCACTTATTAAAATAGTGATGCCCTTTGTCCTGGTACATTACTGTAATGCTAAAACATATGTAATATTAAATATTAACCAACTTCTAATTGGAGCATTGACCAAGGAAAGAGGTGGCTTCATATTGTCAATGGTTGTTTTCAGTCTTCTCAGTACTTTGCTCTACAGTTAGCTTATCCTGTTACTCCATCAGCCCTGAGCTTGAGAAGCATTGCATCATCTCCTGATATCAGTTTTGTGCTCCTGTTTTGCACGCCAGTTTATGTACACTGGGAATCTCCATTGTGGACAATATTGCCCAGGGTGCGAGCTGATGGATTGAACTCTGGATTTCAGTTCAGTTTGCCAACTGTCCTCCCAGATGAACACAGGAAAATCATTTAATTTACCCTGTGCTTCTCTTTCCCAGGTATAAACTACAGGAGGAAAAAACATGGATGTTTAAATTATTAAGGTTGTCATTCACTAATAGCTCTGCTGCCCG
>WEKY01016337.1:0-10200 GCA_013390045.1 Picathartes gymnocephalus | reverse complement strand
TAAAAACATTGCCTTCTTAGAGAGACACAGGTGTAAGAACAACTAAATTATTCTTCCTGAACTGCTCAAATATTTATACAATTTTGGATGTAAAATGGAACCTAAGATAAAAAGAAGGAATGTTTAGAAATTTCAGACTTCTCAGATCAAAATGTACAGTAAAAACAGGATTTCACACCTACATAATATATTAAAACTATGAGCATTTTCATTCAACTGCTCTGTCAATGTTAAAAAGCTTCAGAAGAGACTTTAAATTTGTTTACATGCTGTCACTCAAGAAAGACATGTGATCTTCTAAAACTGTGACAGTCCTTGTAAGTTTGTATTAAATACTGACTTAATTTTTCCTATTTTTAGCTGGCATAGGCTAAATAACCCTTGCAATCAGTACTGCATGGAGTCAGTGGGAAAGATCAAAGAGAAAGATTGCTGTGCAGTGTGCTTGGCCTTGTGCTGGGATGAACGTCAGTGCTACCCAATATCTGTAAATGTACATTCAGAGGAGGCACTCTTTGGCTACTATGTCAGCAAGTTGGGATTTGGACTTTACTCTCATTTGTGATTGGGAACTTGAATTCTGTTAAGCTGAATGGGAAAAGTCTTTCTTCAAATTCATATGTTACAGCATATAATGGAAAAGCTCCCTCAACTGTCCACTAGTATAAATCTTCAGGTTGCAACCTACAGCCATTAAATATACTATTTTCATTTAGTTACAGTCTAAGGAATGTGACTTAGATAAAAGAATATGTTGATATTACAAGTAAAAGCAACAGTGTTTGAGAAATTATTTTTATGGTCCCTCAATGGATGTCTGAATCGATACGTTTAGTTAAGACATCAGATGTTAATCACTAATGTCTTTATGTTCCCTTCCATGTATTGTCCTTTCTGATTTATATTACATTTTATGACTTAGGCTGTACTTTGCCTGTAGGATGGAGGTACTCAGTGTTTACTTTCCCTTTCCTCTCTGTAAAAGTGGGGATTACAGTGTGAATCTTTTAGGCCAGGGGAATGATGAACACAATAGCCTTAGGTGTAATGCAATTATTCCTGCATCCTTAGAGGGCTCATGTGGAGTCTTAATCTCTTTGACTTTGAAATGGGGGCAGGGAAATGAGTTGGGCATGCCTGGTGGCAATTGGAAGGGGAAGGCACTGCAGAGAGACTGAGCACTTGCTGAAAGCTTTGGAAAAGCCCAAGCAGAGCCACTCCAAACTGTTTATGTCTCTGGATTTTTACTTTTATTGGTGCTGACCCTTATCTCTCAATTACCCTGGAATAGATCTACAGGAACTTCATTGAAGTTATAGTTTTGTAAAATATCTTTAAGGGACTGTAAAATATCTTTGTCTAGGATAGAGACTAATTCTGCTTATTATGAATTCCAAAAATGCATAATGAAATACATGCTTTAGATATTTGTTCTATGTATTGAACTTCATGGACTCAAGTTTAATTTAAACGTATTCTTAAAATGAAGCAACCCCCTCATGGCTTTATAGAGAAAGGATTTTTTAACTGAAGTTTTTCATCCCAAGTTAATTATCTAAATCCCTGTAAATTAAGTGGCTTTGTTTCTAAAGCTACTGAGTCTCAGATATACTTGCTGACTTCATGCAGTGATGAAGCAGCTCATTAATGCCCAAATTATAACAACTGAAAATGCATTTAATATTCTAATTTCATTGATTTGTGATGTGATGTTGTCATAGGATTAATCACGTTCCCAGAGGAAAAAAAAAAATCAGTATTCTGTAAAGAGCAATGGACCAGGAATAATGAAGACTAGGAAACAATTTTAAAAATATTGAGCAGGGAGAGGGACAGAAATTACTATCTTAACTTTACTTTGTAATATACTCTATGAAGCCAGCATATTCTGGGGTAGCCAGAAGCATTTTCTCTATTTTATTTCTACACAAGCAGATCTCATTGGAGACTATCGATCTGTGCAACTTTTTTCTGTGCCAGAAAGTTGTGTGGAACATAACAGTGGGTTTCTAAGACTGGTTTCAGTTGCAGCATTCTGTGTGCTCTGAAGTGAAGGCTTTCAAAGTCTAATCGCTTCCTGTATCTTTGTAGCATTAACTTGTCACGTAGGCCCTTCAGGAAGTTAGACTAGAAGAAAATTTCCTTTTCAAAAATATCTAATGTTACTCCACCCTGCTAAAATACATGAAATTACCTTTGTTTCCTCTCCTTCTTCTTTCTAAAGACCCCAAAAGTTTGACTTGTTCAATCTCATACAACTCCATCCTGTGGATCTGACAATTGTCTGTGATTCTTTCTAATTACTGTGAAGCAGAGATCTTTGAAAAGTTTCAGAAAATTAAACTTACTTGAATTAAGATGTCAGATGACATAGCATTTGGGAATTATGTAAAAGTAATAGAAGTGTGTAGAGATTTTTGCTAAGATGCAAATAGATGTGTTACAAAGGTCCAGAATCACTGGGGCATTTGAATAGCAATTAATATCTAGATTTCTTGTGCATCTTGCTTTTTGTTACATTTTTCCACTGCTGAAATAGAAGAAAATTTGGTTCTTTTACTGTGAATTTCAACGTAAGGAAAAGAATACTTTCATTATTGCCATACAGTTTAGGTGCTGGGGTAGCACATAGAAGAAAGGTAGCTCCAGGATTGTGAAAAAAGCAAAAACCTGCTGGTATTCATTTTGAGAACTTGAGCTCAAATTACATGTTGGAATGGTAGAATGGTTAGCAAATAATTAGCTAATGCACTTTTTAATTGACAAAACTCTTACTGTGTGGTAAAGTCCTTGGAAGTCTCAGAGATCTCCAGTGAGACTAATGGACTTGATTTAGTTAAACACAGTGACCTTGTGGTTGAGCACATTCTCTTTCTCTAGTGGACATTTCTCACCTGATTTGTTGCACTTCCATATGTTGTTACTCTCTCCTACTTCCTGCCCTATTTCTCCTCTTTCTTCAGTCTTACAATCTCACTTCTGCAAACCCTCCTTCTGGCTCTGGCAATTACCAGTTGGAGTATTTTCTGCTGTGGACACAGAACAAAAGCTCTCTGAGACAAACACCAGAGCCAGGCAATAAAATGTCATTGTCCTTTTCACAGTCTTACCTGCACACTTCTCTCCAGTTTACCACCTGCAGGACAACTTTGAAATTCATGTCAGTTGTCTGCCCCTCCAAAATTACAATGCCTCAGGCCTGGGATGAGCAAAATACAACTCTGCATCAGCAGCAGCTCTTGTAGCTGTTACTGTGTTACCGTACTTTACTTACTGGGAAGTAAAAATACAGTAATGTATAAAATGTTTGCAGTGTTATGGTAAAAACTGCATCATAACTGATGTCTAAGGTGAAGAAGTACAATTGTTATGCTCATGGTTTTATTAGACACTGCATTTGTGGGTCACTTTTCCTGTCTCTGTGGTTTAATTAAACAGAACTCTCGAACAGTGTGCATCAGTGGTGTCAGTGGAAAAGGAAAAAACACTGAGCAATGACGTTGTATTGATGCTGTAAGCCAGACACAAGTGTCTCAATTAGATGCTGATTTGAGGAATGAGAGGTTGTTGACTTCAAGGCCGGAGAATAGGTTCTTATTTTCTTCCTTTTGATGCAGGCTCTCAGTAAACAAAATAGCAATAGTGCAGAGGAAATCTGCTGAAAATATTGCCACAATACTCATAGTAGCTGTAGGAGGAGTTCACTGTGTTCTCTCTTTCAGTGTCATCTGTGGTCCAAGCAGCAAGGAAGTGAGCTGATCAAAAGGCAGATGTAATTGTGGTCTTTGTCATTATGGTGGCACAATAAGTTATACAGCACAGCTGTGGACATCCTGTCAAATAAAACAAACGCACAAAGGCTTTGTGGCAGCACTGTGGACATGTACGGACTCTTGCCCCACAGTTAATCTTCAGATACATGCACTCTGCACCTGTGAAGTTGCCTGGTTTAAAAAGAGTTATTATCAGGTATTATGGGTGCACGCAAAATGTCACACGTGTCAGAAGTTCAGGTGCTCATCACACTTTACTATAGTAGGAAAGCTTTTGTTGCTCCTTAGCCAAAAGAAGAAAGGGTGAGGGTATTTAACACCCAGTCCTAGATGCTCCCATTGCATGGGGTGATAATCTGCTTAACACTTCTGAATGTTGGACCTTGAAAATTTTAAGGTGATGTCCAGGTGTCGGTCATGCTATAATGGCTAGGATATTCTTCAGCAAAGAGGAGTAGAACAAAAGAATCCCACAGACCAGGTTTTCAGCTGCATGCCACTTCTTTTGTTGCAGTGGGAAAAGCAAACCTGGAGAGCAAGTTAGACTGGCTGTGGGCTACCAGAGGCAGCCCCAGGTGGACAGGCTGAGCACTCCCAGAGCCCCCATTGCCCTAGGTGTGAAGTGCTTCGCTGAGAGAAGCCTTAGGTGTCTGATTTGAGACAGGTTCTTTTGCAAACCAAAAAGAGCTAAGGTGGGAGTAATTATTAATTGAAGTAGCACTGTTCAGCCTGTAGAAGAGAAGGCTCTGGGGAGATTTTACTGTGGCCTTTCAATACTCAAAAGATAGGGACAGATCCTGTAGTGATAGGACGTGGGGTAATCGTTTAAACTAAAAGAGGGTAGATTCAGAGGGGGTAAAAGGAAGGCTTTTTCTTCAATGATAGTAGTGAAACTCTTGAACAGATTCCCAGAGGAGTGTTGGATGTCCTGTCTCTGGAAACATTCAAGGTAAGGTTGAACTGGGCTCTGAGAAACCTGATCTAGTTGAAGATGTCCTGGCTGATTGTAGGAAGTTGGACTAGGTGACCTTTAAAAGGTCACTTCCAACACAAAATATTCCATGATTCTATGAATTTCACACCCAGGGGCTGCTGCCTAGGCCACTGTCTTTTATTCTTGTATGGGGAAATTGTAGAAATACAAAATTTGCACAAATGCACCAAAAAATTACAGGTAAACCACTGAGCTAGTCTGCACTGGCTTGTCTCTTTTTTCCTTGCCACCAGAGAAGAATTTGATTGCCAAGGTAATTTGTCTCTTTAACTCATTTTAAGAGGTCATAAATGAAGTTATTGCCAGGGATACAGCCCTCCTAGAGGAACTAGTGCCAGGATCCTTTTACCTACCCATGGACTGCGTGCTTCTGGAATATCTGTCCAGGCCTTGTGCCAGGTCTGCCTGTCTGTGGGTGTATGAATGAGGAACAAGTTGTTGCTTCAGCAGCGGCCGTGAGAGAGTTGTCCTCTGCCTCCCTCTGAGCTTAAAGGTGTTCACCCTGAAAGGCTCAGTTACTGGAAGTTGCATTATACACAGAGAAAAAGGCTCCCAAACCCACTTTTTTGGTTAGATTTTTAAAGCAAGAGGTTATTATTTAAATAAGTATATAAGGGATTTATTTTGCAAAAAATATTATCTTTGTAAAACATAAAGGAATCCTTTGGCATATGGATCATGAAAAAATCATGATCTTCCAATGTCTTTATATCCACCATACAATCCATTCCCTTATGTACTAGTCTGTCTCTAAGTAAATGAATAAGGTTGAAGGTATTCTATTTTTCTTTTAAATAAGGATGTATAATGAATATGTGATAGAGGATGGATAATGGAATCTAATCTTGAACTAAATGTCAAAGGAAAAATTTGATAGGCACAATGTTCACAAGCCCTAGATGGAGTCCCTAAATAGCTGTGTGACTAACTCCAGTCCTATTTTTAGGTACTAGTAAACCAAGGATATTAGATGTTTTTGCCTTGTTTTGTCCTTACAGATCTGTTTTCTGTAAATAAATCCATAGGATGGCAGAAGGACAAAAATCCAAAGGATGAGAACAGAGGTGACAAAGTACCATGTGAAAAAATTAGTGTATATACTGTGCAGCAGGAATAATAATACCCTGAATGTCTACTGAACTATAATGTAGTATATCTATAAGCTACCTTGATTTCATATTTACAAGTCAAAAAACACTCTTATCCTAATACCTGATCATTATCCTAACACCATACTCTGAACTCCTTTAGTTTTCACAGGTATCTGAAAAATTTCTCAGCATGTAAAACTCATGAAAAACAAATATCTGCTTAAATCCATTTTAACTGTAGCATTTGTATGTTGTAAATGGTCAGAATTTCATCAAGGGTGCAAGAAACATCTTTATATTAGCATTTCTTATCCTGTGCCCTTTATCTTAAACAATGTTGTCAAGGTACTAGTTTGCAGATTAGAGAAGCAAAGTGAAAAATAAACTTGTTGGTTAGTATTCATCAGAACAGCCGCATATCCTTTGAGGAAGAAGCTTCCCTTTCAACATGTTCTCCAAATTCAACAATCAGATTTCTATACATTTAATTTTTCAAAATGCGTTTTGATGGATGAAGCCTTTGTAAAAATTAACTTAATGAGGCAGTCAGTTTTTGATGCCTCTTGATTCTTCCTCACAAAAAATGTTCTTTTCAAGCAGACTCCTCATTATTTCCCACACAAATATGTATGTCAGTCCCTTCCACCCAATGTGAGCATGTAATCAGGGCCCAGACAGAATTACTGCCTCTGTGACTTTTTGGAGGAAGTAGATGGAAATAAAAGTACATTTTGAAAAAACATCTGAAATATGTTCCTCACTTCAAACTGGCAGAAGCTATTTTTCACCAAAATAAAAATAAAGCTTGATTATAACCCATATCTTCTTGCAAATGGCTCAATGAAAATTTTCAGATATTCTCATACATAATGATGGGATACACTGTGTGGTGAGTAGGAGGAACAGATAAATGTGTATTCACAGGTAAAGATGTTACATATCAACTGTTAATAATATCAAGCTGATTTATCTGTTTAAAGTGATAATTTCAGTCCTATAAGCTTTAAATTGCCCTGGCACTAGAAAGCCTACTTATGAGGTTAATTCCATGGCTATTTTTCGAACACACATAAATATTATATGTTCCTTTTCCGAGTTAAGTAAAGGTGGCTTGTCCACCTTGGACAAATCTGGTGAATTGATCCAAATCTGTTGTTAATTGACACGTTATGAAATAAAAAGTCCTGTCCCTGCTTACTATCTGCGTCCTACTGGCTTGTGGCTGCCCTATGTCCCTCGCTCCCATCGAAATTTATTGAACAATATTATAAAAATATAACAGAAAATATTACAAAAGTTAAAAATAATTAAAGTGAATAACAACTTCTAGCAAACATATTACAAAAGTTAAAACCACTTAAAATGAATTACAACTTCTAGATCTACTAAGAAACACATTGCCAAGTTAATCTTACTTTTTGCTCAATGTATAAAGGTTGTGTTGCAATGAATGCAGAGGAGGTGCCTGCAGGGGAGTGATTTGCTCCAAAAACTTTATAAGATATTATAGTTCAAGGATGCTCTAAATTGTACACAGTAGATCTCCTGTCTCCTTTGACTGCAGGGGGAGCTGCCCAGATATGATGCCAAACCATCACCAGCAAAGGTGCACCTCATTTTGAACCACCAGAATCCAGCAAGTGGCCACCTCTTATACCGACTGAACAACAGGAAAATACTGAGGTGAAAGAGGAAGAGACATCTCTGTGTGCTCATGTGTGTGTAAAGCAACGAGATTTTAAATGTAGTATACAATTCTACCTGTGAAATACATTAATCAAGATAACTGCAGAAGAGGAAAGGGGAAAATTACATTTAACACCAGCCCTTTCAGACTGGAGACTGCTTCTGGGATGTTTTACAAACAGAAGGCTCTGGGTGACACATCTGGTTTTTGTGGATCTCCTGTTGATTCCAGACTGAGTGCCACACAGTTGATGGCTGGCTATAAAGAAGCTGAGATGCAATTTAATATGCTAATTATAGTGGTCTGGTGTGTCTTTCCGCTTTGATGTATATTCTCCTTTGTGATGTTTCTTACTATTTTGCCAATGGAGTAAATTCTGTCATAATCATGTGGAAACAAAGTGGAACATTTGGAAAATCAGAGCATGTACACTGCAGGAATCTGTATCATTTTATGGACTGAAGGGCAAAGAGAATATGCCAATATAACCTAGAAAAGTTGGAAACAATTTCCTGCTAGGCAGCACGAATTAATAGTTAAATACAAAAGGCTGATATCTAATTTCTGTTCTTTACAATAAGAACCTGTCATATTTAGGAGAGTCATGCAGGTTCTATGAAGCTGCAGTAGGATCCTATATACAAATTATTAATCATATTTAACTGAGGAAAAGGTCTCTCCAGTTTCCTTGTTTTTTTACAACAGCTACCTTTGTACTCACAAATGAAAGTGTTTGAAGAACACATTTTTGCAGAACAAACTCCCACTTTGACCTTACATATGTTCATATAGTCACATTGGGTAACTATGGGAGTAGTTGGTGATATTATCACATCTTGTCCATTATTTTTCTTTTAAGGATGAGAAATATCAGAGAAGTTAAGGCCAGCATTTTCAAAGTACAAAAGTTTAGCTACTCCTGTGATTTGCAGTAAGTTCCTTTCATAAAAAAATGTGAAGCAACTTACTCTATAGAGTGTTAGAGTCTCTCTGAACCCAGCTGACAACCCCTCTAACTTTCAAACCAGTTAAACATCCACAATGACTCTGTATTTTCAGTACCTTTAAAATTGTTCTCAGAGCAGCTTCATTACAGATACCTAATATTAAATTTCTCCAAATCTGGATGCTTCTAAAATAGATTTATGTGAGTCATTGGAAATCAGCCAGTGGAAAAAATCAGGTGTTTCTGTTGTCCAGTCTACTACTAAGCCCACTGGCCAGTGGTATAGATTCTGGTATAGATTTCTGTTTTACAGTACATGGAGATAGGGATTTTTCACTCAGCCAAGCAGCAAATACCAAAGTATAAGAACATATACCTCTATGTTGGTTTAGAAAACAGTGCCAGATTAGAAACTGAGTAATCATGCTTTATGTAGCTCCCTTGTTCAACAAACATTTTGGAACTAGTAGTCCAGACTGATTTAGAAAATATTTCTTTTACATACAGCTTTTTCTCAAACAGATGAGGCTTATTTCATCAAGAAACTTGGGCATTTTTTGGTTCATTTTCATTATAGACAATGTTGTACCTAGCAATCTGACTTGCATTTCGTAGAATTTAAAGTTATGAAATCAATCATAGAATTATAGAATCATAGAATCATCAAATCACAGCATCTTAGAATCATAGAATGGCATGGATGGAAAAGGACCTTGAAGACTGATCATGTTATTCCACCTTGCCTGCCATGGACAGGACCATCTTCCACTACACCACATTGCTCACAGCCCCATCCAACCTGGCCTTGAACACTTCCAGGGATGGGACATGCACAGATTCTCTGAGCAAAGTGCTTCACCACCCTCTGAGTAGAAAGTTTCTTTCTAATATCCAAGCATACCCTATATCAGTTTAAAGCCATTTCCCTCTTTTCTGCTCTTGTAAAAAGTATCTCTCCATCATTTTGTAGGATCCCTTCAGGTACAGTCATGGCTTAGCATAAACAGGCACTGAGCCAAATTTAAAACAAGAATTTTAGAGTGAAAATTTCTCTTGTTCCCATAATCATCTTAACCTCTGAATTATTTAATTACTGTGTTCAAGTCTAATTGGTGTGTGTGAGTATTAGATTATTCTTCACGAATGAAGTAATGTGGAACTATCTGCAGTATTTTGCATCATGAATGGTTGTTTGTAAAATAATTATTTCAATGCCAATGATCAATAAATGTAAATCTTCTATATCCGTGTATGTTAAGAGCGAGTGTATTTCCCAATAGAAAACTCTGACGTGCAAGATTTTGTGACACAGTTGTGGGAATTCACGAGTCTCCTGTGTTAAAATCCCTAGGGGCAGTTGAAAGACTGTCACTCACTGTTAGCATAAAAAGGATGTGTCTTTCAGAGGAAGCAGCAGCTCATGAGAGTATATTCCATTTTTTAGGGGAATTCAGTTCATTTGTGTTGGTGCGGCTGCTGTTTCCACATTTATGGACTATTTAGCCATTGGGATTTAAAAACCCTGGTAATCAGCTTTGTGCAGCTCACAGAACTGTTCTGGTTCTGCAAACTACATGTCCTGCTTGGCTCCAGCCTCTCCATGTTACAGCCTGCTTCTTGCACCAGGAAGCAAAATGAATATAAATAAAGGCTGTGGAGAAGAACTGGAGTCAGGGAATTACCAAGCAATGCTGGGACACAAAACTGTA